>CM055898.1:80247117-80392117 GCA_029582155.1 Panopea generosa | reverse complement strand
TTTGGACAAAGTCCAATCACTCCTGAGGTTCTCACCAATCGTCTTTAAACAAAGAACAATAAATGACCGTCCCGTCATATATAAACAGCTTTAATATCTCAGTAATAAGTGTTCATATTTACATGAATGCATTTTCATATTACATTCTGACGGTTTTATTTCATTTTGTATAATACTCAGTTTATGATAAATGTTGACCTACAAATATCTTCTACACGCAATGTAATTTGTCTACGGTTCTTAAACAGTAATTGCAGAGTTGTCTTTTGTTGCGCGCATTTCTTAACTTCCGGAGAGCAATGTAAACGGGATCATACAATGGCGACAGACAAATTGGATATCGACAAATTAAAAATATGTGACCATAAGTTATTTTAAGAGAGCATGATCTACCGGTGTCAGGATCTAAGCATGAACTGATTGACAAGCGAGCGGTGCCAGAGAAAAAGGAAAAAAGGCAGGTGCAACAGCTGAAAAAAAACTCTATGACAACTTCCGACGAGACCGAAATCTTGATCGGTTACTGTCCCCATTGGAAGAAATACTTCCGGCGTTATCGTGGCTAAAATCAGGATGGATAGATGACATGTGTAGCAAACAATGACTTGTACAACTATTTAGTTTTAAAGCAACACATCCACGTTTGAACTTTTAAAAAAATAATTGAGTTATGAGCACATTTCCCATACAAACATATGATCAATTAGCTGTATATGAGCATATAAACACAATCCCGAACAAAATGATGCCCAAATTATAATGCGTGACTAACACTTTATAAAACAAGCGTGTAACTCACCCCGAGTCAAAAAAAATTGTCAAAATGACTTTCAAGGCAGGTAAAGTACACTACGCACTAAAACGTGAATTTTTTTAATACGACTCGCATAATTCAATTTGAAGCAAAGTTGGAATCCTCGGCAATTTAAAAATAATTTATAAAGCGTTTGTCACGCTTTATAATTTGAACATCTTTTTTTATAATTCTAAAGCGTTCTGGATAGTGTCTGTTAGCACATATACAGCTCACTGACCATATATTTATGTATGGGAAATGTGCTCACAACTCAACTGAAATTTTTTTTAAAAAAGTTTAAACGTGGATGTGTTGCTTTAAATAACAACAGAACGTTCGACAGTAGCCAAAAGACAGTTGAAAGCAAAGGTGTTTTACTCTCATAGGCATCTACACTCAGTGAGATTTTACTAGATAGACATAACACTGTCACATTTTTTTCTGTAAAATCGCTTGTGTTCCCGTGAATCCCCACACAGAAAGAGGACAAGATTGGCTTTATTGTATGGACGTTGTCTCTCCATAATCACTGGTCAGGTGCATGCTGCTGGTTGTGATTGTACTGCAGGGTATTTTTCAGTGGCTTATTATTAGTCGGTCGATATATATGAATTACAGACATTTCGTTCCGCTTACCTGTGTTGGTCACAACAGTTTTAACTGATTGTTGATACGAGGGGCATTCAATAAATTCTGTCTCTAATGTCTTTCCGTAGAAACAATGCTGCGTAAGAACATGAAAATCTCGTGCAATTGTTTGGGGTGTTTATTCAATACACCTGCGAAATAATGGCTTACATTAAATTGTATGAGTGGGGTTTAACGCCATTTTCAACACATTTCAGGTTATATATGGCATATCCAGTTTTACTGGTGGAGGAAGACCTCAGACTGAGTCAGACTGAGTCAGACTGAGTCAGACTGAGTAGAACCACCGTCCTTCCGCAAGTAACTGGAAACTTTCTCACATAAAGTTTTTGGAGCGAGCGGGACTCGAACCTACGACCATAGCGGTGAGAGGTAAGTGATCTTGAGACGGCGCCATAGACCACTCGGCCACGGAGGACCCTGGCTTACATTAAAGCCCGAGTTTTTTTTTTCAGTTATCGCCAAAAGAGATTTATTCTGAATTGTGTACGTGATAGTTCTATACCGTAACATTAAGAACAGTTTTTCATTTGGTTAAGAAATTTCAGGATTTTCAGCACAGCCTACAAAAAGATAACCGCCCAGGTAGGCCTGTTGTTGCAGCAGCAAAGGAAAATATTGGTGCTGAGAATGGAGGACAACATCTAACATTTGTTCATAACGGTGTTCACTATAACCGTTTGTCAACGGCATGTTGAAACATTTAAATTTTGACTATACATCATATGTATCATTAAGATGACATTTTTATAACAAGTTTCGTTTAAATGAGAAACTTCATCAACATCGCGTCTGGTAATAAAGAAGTTCCCATATTGGAATGACAAATTACTATTGACATCGCCTCCCACGTAAACGAAATAAATTTCAATGAACGTCATTCAATTGAAAAGCAAAAGAAGAAATTGCCGAAACCGGATCATTTACAGATTTATTTATTTATATAACTTGGTAGACAAGTTGATTATACCAGAGATGATTTGATAGCAAATTCTGTGGTGGTTTTTGTCCGGATGCATTATATAGACGTGGATTTCTGAGACATCTTGACGGCTTTGGTTTCAGTGACAAATACGTTTAAATATTATTGCACTAAACACATGGAGACAACGTCAACATGCGGCATTCACGTATCATCATGATACACATTTGGCATCACAAAACAACGGCTCACATCGTGTTAATTACGGCGCTTTTTTCGGGCCTGGTGTTTGAGGGAAAGGGTGGGTTAAACATTATATGAAAACTAGCACTGTTGTTAAGACTCAAAGTAAAGCACGTGGTCAGCGAGACTTCCAGTTTGGACGTCGAGTAATATTCATTGATAAATCATCAACATAATTCATACTGAGTATCCTTTTTTTAAAAAAATGAAAAGATATTACAATCATTTAACCAAATAATATAAAAAATTCCGTTAACACATCATCCCGCATGGCTATCCTAAAAACGCTATGAAAATTATTAAAATCAATGCTCAAACCGAATGAAAACCATATTTTTTACATCACATCTTTTTATCTGACATAGTGACCTGTTCAAATATAAATGATATGTTTTATCTAATCCATTTTATCTTGGCTGTTTTAAATTAATATTTTTATCAGAAAGAACACATTAATAACTTAAACCCTACGTAAAATCACCTAAATGTTACACCGAACGCTGTAGTTTACTCTTGTTTGTTTTCACTAGTATCTATGTCAAGATGGCGATATACAGTTTTATCATTGAACGGCTTTGGCTTATCTGGTTATGTCACCGTGGTGATCAAGCAACATTATTAATGTCTTTAACAACACTCAAAGTGGTATTTATCTTCTACGCATGTCGTATTACAAACACATTTATTTCACAAATTGGCTAATAAGTGTCGCCACATTATATATGTGTTGTGCTAGTAGAAAGGTCGACTTATATGTGTTGTGCTAGTAGCCAGGTCGACTTGAGTTAACCAGTTCGATATTAGTTTTTCGTTTTCAGTATGAAACTTACCGGTGACTCTAGCCTTAACGTCGCCGAGTGGTCTGAAACGCTGAGGTCGTAGGCTCGTATTCCACTCGGTCAAAAAAACTTTATATATTGCAATTAATGCTTTAACTTACATGAATGTCACAGCCGAACATTTGCTACAGCAAAAAGACAATTATTATTATATTTTAGTCCTAATTGTGAAAAAGGCCATTAATAATTTAATTTAGTCCTAATTAGTGTAATGACAATTCAGAGATACTTTTTTTTATATAATTGTTATTATTAATTTAAATAATTAACACACAAGGACAATTATTGAAATTTAGAAATTTTTAAATTAACGACGGTACTTTTTATCTCGCAATAATGTTTTATTATGTTTTTGTAACAATTCCACTCTTGCAAATTCCTCTTTTACACCTCTCGTCAAAAAACTATTGTCAAATTTTGCACCAAACTTATAAATGAACTAAATATAATACCAAAGGTGTGCAGTCATACACATACAATAAATAAATAAATAAATAAATAAATAAATAAATAAATAAATAAATAAATAAATAAATAAATAAATAAATAAATAAAATGGTAACAGTTGTAATACGTATACATTTAGGAACGCGACTCCCTCATGGCACCTATATCAGATTGTGTCGTTTATTTTCCAATAAACGCTTACCCGTAAATGGTCAATTTTAGCTCTTTATTTAATTTAAACATATTTTAATTCATACTTTTACATGAAATGGGGTTGGACCACAAGTTCTGCCAACATTTGATTCAGTCCTTCCCCTAGATTTTTAGCTTTTGGCACAATTTTGGATAAAATCAACCTTGTTCGAGATTTGCGATTTATTGTAACGTTAAAAAACATCACACTTATAAACGGTTTTTAACTTCAAAAAGCAATGGCTGGTGAATAAAGGCATATCATTTGCCATTCCATTTTACAACTTTAACTTAAGAAAATATTTACACGTACATGTATGTCGGTACTGGATAAATGAGAAACATGACATGGTGGTATTAATTGACTGCACTAATATTATGAATATAAAATATTGACTTTATTTATTTCATATTCATGAGATATGGACATACATTTAATATTCATGAGATAGCGGGGCGGTAGCCTAATGGATAGAGTATTGGCCGCTCACGCCAGAGGTTACATGTTCGATCCCAAGCTCGACCCGATGCCTCTCATAAAACAACACTCAGTACTGGTATTACACAGGAAGCGGACTCGTAGGCAGTTCATATAAGCTCTGAACTTTCAATCGAGCTATGCAGATTAGCATAAACTATTCATGAGATATGACCTTTTATTAAATATTCGTGAGATTTAAATATTCGTGAGATATGATGAGATATGAACTTACATTTAATATTTGTGAGATATGTTGAGATATGAACTTACATTAAATATTCGTGACATATGATGAGATATGAACTTACATTAAATATTCACGAGATATGAACTTACATTAAATATTCGTGAAAAATGATGTGAAATGAACTTACATTAAATATCTATGAGATATGATGTGATATGAACATACATTAGATATTCGTGAGATATGATGAGATATGAACTTACATTAAATATTCACGAGATATGAACTTACATTAAATACTTGTGAGATATGATGAGAAATGAACTTACATTAAATATCTATGAGATATGCTGAGATATGAACTTACATTAAATATTCGTGAGATATGATGAGATATGAACTAACATTAAATATTCGTGAGATATGGTGAGATATGAACTTACATTAAATATTCGTGAGATATGATGAAATATAAACTTACATTAAATAACTATGAGATATGATGAGATATGAACTTACATTAAATATTCATGGGATATGATGAGATATACACTTACATTAAATATTCGTGAGATATGATGAGATATGAACTTACATAAAATATTCGTGATATATGATGGGAAATGAACTTACATTAAATATTCGTGAGATATGATGAGATATAAACTTACATTAAATAACTATGAGATATGATGAGATATGAACTTACATTAAATATTCGTGACATATGGTGAGATATGAACTTACATTAAATATTCGTGAGATATGATGAGATATGAACTTACATTTAATATTCACGATATAGGAACTTACATTAAATATTCGTGAGATATGATGAGAAATGAACTTACATTAAATATTCACGAAATATGAACTTACATTAAATATTCGTGAGATATAATGAGATATGAACTTACATTAAATATTCGTGAGATATAATGAGATATGAACTTACATTAAATATTCGTACATTAAATATTCGTGAGATATAATGAGATATGAACTTACATTAAATATTCGTGAGATATGATGAGAAATGAACTTACATTAAATATTCGTGAGATATAATGAGATATGAACTTACATTAAATATTCGTGAGATATGATGAGAAATGAACTTACATTAAATATTCGTGAGATATTGTGAGATATGAACTTACATTAAATATTCGTGAGATACGATGAGATATGAACTTACATTAAATATTCATGAGATATAAACCTACATTAAATATTCATAAGATATAAACTTACATTAAATATCCATGAGATATGAACTCACATTAAATACACATGAGATATGAACTCACATTGAATATACATAAGATATGAACTTACATGTAGCTAGCTTATTGGGCTTATTGGGCTCTTTTTACATGTAATTTCATATCTCATGAACTTTTAACAAATAACATTCCTTGCATATGCATAGATCGGTGTTTAGTTTTTAAAGACAATACTTATTCATTAAAGTACATTCGTATTACACACAATATAACAACAGAACATCTAACACGACATGTGGAAATTATTAAAGAAAACTTTAGAAGTCTGTGTATATTTTTGCAGTGATTAGTAAAACTGGATATGCTTTTATATAAGGTCTCAGTACACAGTTAAATGTTGTTCTTTGTTCTATATAAAATAATGTCTAGGATTTACGAATAAAAAAAATCCACATAAAAGTTTGGGTTTTTTTCATAGCAGGAATGCATACCTACAAAAATGCACAATTACTGGTAGGTTGACCAGCTTGGTTTTTAAAGAGTGTGTAATGACACCCTGAGCTTTCTTAAAAAATAAGTCATCAAATGCTCATAAATACATGCATATACTGAAATCCTACAAAAGTCATTTTTTAACACCAGTGATGTCTTATTGCTATGCCAGCTTTTACTTTACTCATTTACAGCAAGAAATAACAACCACTATAAACCATTTTGAAAACATTTCAAAACCAAATTACATAGGCCTTTTTTTTAAGCGTAAGAATCATGTTATCGTGAGAAAAAAGGGGGCGAAACTGTGTAACGAGACGTACATGTTTCCAGCATTCCCATAACAGCTAGTACAAATATTAAGACCAACATTGTATAAGTAACGAAGTCTAACTGTAACTTATAGTTACATACCTTATACGATATCGTAAGTTACGTTCAGACTGTATGGCAGGCGTAGTGTAAGTTTATTGGTACTTAACTATTGTGACAGTAAGTGTGACATGTTTACTGTGCCCGGGACGTATTACACATAACCTGAAAATGATTCTGAACGTACATTTTGTACATTTGGAACTCCATTGAGGATATGAGTAATTTAGTTGACGAATAATTTTGTGATGAATGGCGTGTTTGCTTTTTTATCAAAACAGTATAAATAATATTTTTTCAGAGTTTAGAAATTATCTCAAATGCTCACTATAAAGGTTGAATAATTATTTTGTGATATTAAGCAATAAAATATATTGTTTTTTACGAAATATGTTCAGAAATGTATGAATGAGCCACTTTTGTAAGTGTGTATGTTATTGTTTTGACATTTAACGAGGAGTCGTATAACCTTTCTTCCGGGATGTAGAGTAACAGCAGCACTTAAAGTGATATATTGTTCTATGACAACAGGAAACAGTAAAGGCTGTGATTTCGAGTATGAACATACCGATAAGCAAATAATGTTCAAATAATGTACACATAATGTAAATAAAAGATTGCAGTTTCGACAAATGAAATCACGGCAAAGGAATATACGTGTACATCTGGTTTAGTCCATTAAATAATAGAATAAATAGGTACATTATATTAGAAGGATATTAGGGCAATTTCGACACATTTTTATTAAAAATAATTATTGAAAACTATAGGGCTAAATATACTTAATTTTTGAATTTTGCGACCGTATATGATTTTTTTAATGGTCGCAAATATTTTTAAAGGCGATTCTTTATACTGAACCATATACTAATGCATTTATACGTCGGATCCTTAAAATTCGTTCGCTGAACCAAGTGATTTAACCGACTAGTGTTCGAATTATCCGAATGACGCTTATCAGCAATTGATGCGCTATAAAAGTAGTTCCTGGTAAAAATCCAAAGTAAATCGTCAAACTGTTCAAAATATTTAATACATCTTTAAGTTTTTGATGTTTAACAAATACATAGTTAATTTAAATAGACACACATATATGTTTAACTATTTAAACTACTCTTTACACTGTTTACGCGAAACGCTTGGTGAACACGCTAGTCCAGTAAAATCATTCCGGATGGCGTGGGTGGTGTTATTGTTGTGTTTGTGTAGTATGCGTCTTTGTAGTGTCCCAAACATAAATGCAATCATTGCGGTGAAATACAGACGTTCATATATAACATATTGTGGTAGTTCTTTAATTAATTAAAAAAAATCCTTCCGGTAATCCCCTTTCGGTACCGGAATGTTAAGTAGTTATACATATTTATTCATTCATTCATTCATTCATTCATTCATTCATTCATTCATTCATTCATTCATTCATTCATTCATTCATTCATTCATTCATTTATTCATTTATTCATTTATTCATTTATTTATTTATTTATTTATTTATTTATTTATTTATTTATTTATTTATTTATTTATTTATTTATATTAATGTTTTATCGATTACCGTTGCAAGCAATTAATAACAAATGATCCAGCCTTGTTCAGTGCATATCCTAAAATATCACAACCAACGACATGTGCGTGAAGAGAATCGGGGAGTTTGGGCAAATATCAATTAGGACATTATAAATTAATTGCTTGATTATGGTACAAATTTGTCTTTAAAACGGGGAGGGCGGGAGTATTTATTTATTTTTTTTTTTTTTTTTTTTGATGTTTCATGAAACATATTTATTTTTTTATTATTATTTATTTTTTTTATTGATGAAAATAAAAAGGTCAGGGCGGCATGAAAATTAGGGGGCGGGTGGGATGATAATTTAGTAATTTATTTATTATGGTCTTATCAATTCTTATATATGTTCAGAGAGTGAATACAACACATATTCCTCTTTAGATTGTAAGTTATAAAATCATTTCATGATTATGTTGCCAGCAAACCGAAACAAAAAGCAAATAGCCTTTCCATGCCTGTGCAACAGAGTTATCTCCATAAAAATGAATACATTCGGTTAATGGGAGCTAACTCTCACATAGTGTTCATAATAATGCGTAAGATTTACGTTCCCGCCAGGTAAGTTTTATGATAATTACATGTAAAAACAATCAGTATACTTGTTGATAGTTGTTTGTTGTAATGTGTTTAGCGTCGCTTTCAACAATTTTTCAGTCATATCGCGACGGTGTCTACTTGAGACAGTATTCTAAGCGCTGTCACACTGGAGTATCATGCCGCAGACACATGGTATGATACCCCACCCAGTCACATTATACTGACAGCGGGCTGACCCAGAACTCTCCTCTAAATGCTGAGCGTCAAGCGAGGAAGCTTCTAGTACCATTTTTAAAGTCTTTGATATGACCTTGCCGGAGATTGAACCCACGACCTTCCGCATGCGAGGCGGACGCTCTACCACTAGACCACGCCGCGGTCTCACTTGTTGATAGAAACTAATTCGAAATAGTCGTCAACATATAAGACATTTAAGTACGTAAATTTTTGTTCATGTATACATGTATACTGGACCTATATATGGAAGTCATATGAATGCGTCCCCGGTAACGGTCATTTTAAGCTTCGGGTGCATCTTTCGATGAAACAATGTGATCGAGATATTGTGATAATTTATTATGTATCTGCTTCAATTTCTTCTCTAACACTTTAATAAAACTGATTGGTCGCATGTTCAGGTTCGAAGAAGCCATTGTGAGTTATGTAACACACGTATCGGTGTGAGTTGTGGATCGCATAAACTATTGTGAGTTATGGATCACACAAATCATTGTGAATTATTGATTACACACAACATTGTGGTTCATGGATCACACAACTCATTTGGAGGTATGGATCACACAAATCATTTGGAGTTATGGATCACACAAATCATTGGGAGTTATGGATCACACAAATCATTGTCAGTTGTTGATCACACAAATCATTGGGAGTTATGGATCACACAAATCATTGGGAGTTATGGATCACACAAATCATTGTGATTCATTGATCAAATAAACCATTTTGAGTTGTGGATGACACAAATAATTGTGAGTTGTGGATCACACAAGTCATTGTGAGTTGTGGAGCACACAAATAACTGTCAGTTGTGGATCACACAAATTATTTTGAATTATTGATAGCACAAATTATTTTGAGTTGTGTGATCCAAGAATCACAATGATTTGTGTGATCCACAACTCACAATAATTTGTGCTTCAATAATTGTGAGTTGTTGATCACACAAATCATAGTGATTTGATGATCACACAAGTAGTTGTGAGTTATGGATCATACAAATTATTGGGAGTTATGGATCACACAAATCATTGTGAGTTATGGATCACAAAAAATCATTGGGAGTAATGGATCACACAAATCATTGTGATTCATGGAATCACACAAATCATTTTGAATTGTGGATTTCACAAATAATTGTGAGTTGTGGATCACACAAATCATTGTGAGTTGTTGAGCACACCAATAACTGTCAGTTGTGGATGACAATTTTTTTGAATGATTGATAGCACAACTTATTGTGAGCTGTGGATAACACAAATCATTGTGATTCGTGGTTCACACAAATAATTGTGAACTGTGGATCACACAAATCAAATTGAGTTGTGGATCACACAAATAATTATGGTTATGGATCACACAAATCATTAGGAGTTATGGATCATACAAATCATTGGAAGTTATAGATCATACAAGTCGTTGTGATTCATGGATCACACAAATCATTGTGATTCATTGAACACACAAATCATGGTGAATTATTGATTACACACAACATTGTGGTTCATGGATCACACAAATCATTTGGAGGTATGGATCACACAAATCATTTGGAGTTATGGATCACACAAATCATTGGGAATTATGGATCACACAAATCATTGTCAGTTGTGGACCACACAAATCATTGGGAGTTATGGATCACACAAATCATTGGGAGTTATGGATCACACAAATCATTGTGAGTTATGGATCACACAAATCATTGTGATTCATTGATCAAATAAACCATTTTGAGTTGTGGATGACACAAATAATTGTGAGTTGTGGATCACACAAATCATTGTGAGTTGTGGAGCACACAAATAACTGTCAGTTGTGGATCACACAAATTATTTTGAATTATTGATAGCACAAATTATTGTGAGTTGTGTGATCAACGAATCACAATGATTTGTGTGATCCACAACTTACAATAATTTGTGCTATCAATAATTGTGAGTTGTTGATCACACAAATCATAGTGATTTGTTGATCACACAAATAATTGTGAGTTATGGATCATACAAATAATTTGGAGTTATGGATCACACAAATCATTGTGATTCATGGAATCACACAAATCATTTTGAATTGTGGATTTCACAAATAATTGTGAGTTGTTGATCACACAAATCATTGTGAGTTGTTGAGCACACCAATAACTGTCAGTTGTGGATGACAATTTTTTTGAATGATTGATAGCACAAATTATTGTGAGCTGTGGATAACACAAATCATTGTGATTCGTGGTTCACACAAATTATTGTGAGCTGTGGATCACACAAATCAAATTGATTGTGGATCACACAAATAATTATGGTTATGGATCACACAAATCATTAGGAGTTATGGATCTTACAAATCATTGGAAGTTATATCTCACACAAGTCGTTGTGATTCATGGATAACACAAATCATTGTGATTCATTGAACACACAAATCATGGTGAGATGTGGATCACACAAATAATTGTCAGTTGTGGATCACACAAATATTTGTCATTTGTGGATCACTCAAATCATTTTGAGTTATAGATCACACAAATTGTTGTGAGTTATGGATCGCACAAATCGTTACGATTCATGGATCACACAAATCATTGTGATTCCTGGATCACACAAATCATTGTGAGTTGTGGATCACACAAATCATTGTGAAATGTCGATCACACAAATCATTGTGATTCATGTATCACACAAATCATTGGGAGTTATGTATCACACAAATCATTGTGAGTTGTGGATCACACAAATCATTGTGAATTATGGATCACACAAATCATTGTGATTTATGGATCACACAAATCATTGTGATTCATGGATCACAAAAATCATTGTATTTCATGGATCACACAAATCATTGTGATTCATGGATCATACAAATCATTGGAAGTTGTAGATCACACAAATCATTGTGAGTTATTGATTGCACAAATCATTGTGCGTTGACGATCACACAAATAATTGTGAGTTGTGGATCACACAACTAATTGTGAGTAATGGGTCACAAATATCATTGTGAGTTGTGGATCACACACATCATATAAATTGTTGATCACACAAATAACTATGAATTGTGAATCACGCAAATCATTGTGAGTTGTGGATCACACAAATTATTGTATGTTATGGATCGCACAAATCATTGTGAATTATTGATCACACCAATTATTTTGAGTTATGGATCAATGATCACACAAATCATTGTGATTCGTGGATCGCACAAATCATTGTGAGATGTGGATCAAGGATCACACAAATCATTGTGATTCTTGGAGCACACAAATCATTGTGAGTTATGGATCAAGGATCACAGAAATCATTGTGATTCTTGGAGCACACAAATCATTGTGAGTTGTGGATCGCACAAATCATTGTGAGTTGTGGATCACACAAATAATTGTGAGTAATGGATCACACAAATCATTTTGAATTATTGAGCACACAAATTATTGTGAGTTATGGATCTAGGATCACACAAATTATTGTGATTCGTGGATCACACAAATCATTATGAGTTGTGGGTCACATTATTCATTGTGAGTTGTGGATCACACAAATCATTGTGAGTTGTGGATCACACAAATAATTGTGAATTGTGGACCACACAAATCATTGTGAGTTGTGGATCACATAAATAACTGTGATTTGTGGATCCAAAATAATTTTGAATTATTGATCACCCAAATTATTGTCAGTTATGGAACAAGGATCACACAAATCATTGTGATTAGTGGATCACACAAATCATTGTGAGTTGTGGATCACACAAATCATTTTTATTTGTGACTCACACGAATAATTGTGAGTTGTGGAGTACGAAAATCATTGTGAGTTGTGGATCACACAAAAAATTGTGAGTTGTGGATCACACAAATAATTGTGAGTTGTGGATCACACAAATAATTGTGAGTTGTGGATCACATAAATAACTGTGATTTGTGGATCCAAAATCATTTTGAATTATTGATCACCCAAATTATTGTCAGTTATGGAACAAGGATCACACAAATCATTGTGATTCGTGGTTCACACAAATAATTGTTATTCGTGGATCACACAAATAATTGTGAGTTGTGGATCACACAAATAATTGTGAGTTGTGGATCACACAAATAATTGTAAGTGTTGGTCACACAAATTATTGTGAAGTTTGATCTTACAAATTACAATTTCATTGTTAAATCAACAACATTTAACAGACAATCGACCTGACTCGGGCTGTCAATATCATTAAATACTAAAATACACAATTTCCAAAAATTCCAATTCATATATAAAATATGTGTTTATTCAAATAAAACAATCTTTTGTAGAATTTTGTAGAAAAATCATTACATGTGTATTAAATAAAGTTTTTTAAAAAATCCGATCACCGATCAAACACAGGGGAGGGTAATGTAGAAAATTAGTGGTTGAAGAATATAACTGAGTTATTTCCCTTTAATGTCAAACACAAAATTAAAGATCACGAACTGGTTCGTCTTAGAAAAACAGATGCCAAGTTAAATGATACCGCATGAAAATGACTTCAGACAAATAGTATTGTTCATTGATGATGGTGTGTGTCCTTGGTTCTAACATGACAGACACACCGCAGTTACCATCGTGTTAGAAGCGTTAAATGTATTCTATGTTTACTCTGTTTTCTTTTCTGCAAACTATTGATAATTGATAGCAATTATGGATTAATCACATTCATTAAAAGCTTTATTTCAGAATCTCGTATGAAATTGTATATTATGTTCATTTATTATTTTTATTTTTTAAATTATTTTATTAGATCTATTTTTTTATTTATAGCTTTTTTTTTTTTTGTTATCTTTTTTTTTTTTAATATAAAAATTTTCTTTTATTGGTTTTTATTTATTTAAATATAGAATCTATTTCTAATGTCTTTATGGCACAAGTATCTTATGTTAAAAAGTGTATGTAAACTATTGTTACATTTCATGTGTGTTATGTCAACAAAAGAATTTTCAAGTTTTAAGTGTCTCGTAGATCGAACAAACGGCCGGATATAGAAGTTTTATGAAAGACTGTACATATGTGTTATATTTGTAACTTTTATATGTGACACTACAATAAAATATTGAAGTTGAATATAGAAGTTGAAGTTGTATAAATACATGTAAACCTAAATAACAATATCAGTTTACACTAAACAAAAATTGTAATTATGATATTATCATCAGTAAATTAGTAGATTTTATTACATACACCATTTTATATTATGAAGAAGTCTTTTTATAGTATTATGTTTTATCACATGATTTACGGTACAGGAGTGTTATAAACCCATGACGTATTTTTTATATTAACCTAGTGTAATACATTCCGATTTATCGCTCGGTGTTTTCTGTATAATTCGGCTCTCGTACATAAAATGCTGAAGAACTTTCCGACTTGCCCGAATATTTCTTGCATACTGAACATTTTTACCGGCGTGGGATATTTCTATCTCACCCTAGGACCGAGATAAAATTCTCGCGCTATGACGTTAAGGTTCATTTATGACGTAATGTGTAAAACATATGACGTAAATCATATACTACAATGTCTTAAAAACCGACCTTTGTAAAAATATAATGATAAATTAAGTTAAAATAATTATTTTATATGTTTGGTATACAAGAAAAAGAATCATTCATGTTTCCGTCCCTTGGGATAATTGTTTTCGCGAGAACCTCTTACCCGCCAAAATAGTTATCCCTCGGGACGGAATTTTCTATTCGAACCTCAAATCTTATAACCAATGACGTCGATTTGTCATGATAAAATGACATGATTTTGAGACGTAACGTCATATGATAACTCACGGAGACAAATATGTCCTATTATTTTCTCGTTCTTTATGGAGGAGAGCTGTTAGGTAAATTGTAAATGCAAACTTTACCTGAGATATGTGATAAAACGAATCTTACATTCGTGCTTATTTATTATTGAATTTATTAAACTATGCAAATAAGCATACACAACAGATAGAATACCGATACTCTATTTCTCATTACATATCAAATATATGTGTCAATTGTGGGCCCTTTGCATATTTGATTTGATTTGATATATAGTATAGTGGGAGTATTGAGCGGTAACATGGAGTGTATTTTATAAAATGCCATTCACAAGGGTTTAAATAAAAACATTGTTATGGATATAAATGTAATGTCGGGAAAGCCGTAGTTTACATTGAATGGCATCGTTCTTATTTAATCGCTGCGACTTTTCATACCGCATTGAAAGTAACATGCCCACAGATGTCCGAGGGTCATTTGTTAACGGTCTTGTGTTCTTATATTACAAAGGGTCATCCGTGGCCGAATGGTTTCAGGCACCGTCTAAATATCACTTACCTCTCACCGCTGATATCGTAGATTCGGGAGCTGCTGAGGAAGAGCAAGAATCGAGAAAGTTTGAGAATGTTTGTTAGGTACTTACGGAAGAACGGTGGTTCTACTTGATTTAATCTGATGTCTTCCTCCACCAATAAAACTGGATATGTTACATACAACCTGAAATGTTTTAAAATGATGTTTAATCCCATTCAAATAATTTTATATTACATATTTTATTGACTAATACAGCTGTTTTACCGTCTTTGTCAAACTCGAGATATCTGTTAATTTTTTCAAGTACTATATGTGTATTAAGGAACCTTTTAAAACCAACATCGATTAATGTCTTTTATCCCTAAATTAAATAACTTATGTTGATGTGATTTACAATCTTAGTATGATATTTGACCATTGTTACTGCTAAATATATCAAGAGGTCATGACCCTTTCCTTCTACAGCGTGCTGCATGTTTAGTGGTTGGCTTCATCACAGTAAGCCATCACGCCTTCGTTTTTAATAGTGCGACGACCAGATGGACTGCAGATTCAATTATGGCGAATTCTTCCTAAAGTAATAACGGACAGAGACACTACTTGTACTATTTTCGTCTGATCGTACCCTTACTTAACATAATTTTATGTTCTGGTCTCTTCAGAGTATACTTGCTTATAGAGGAAGACCGGTGACGACTCGTTCCAAAGAACTTCAGTTCAAGAATTTCAGTTGAATAACAAAAGTGAAAAAAGGACCGGTCTAATTCCGTGTAAAATCACTTGTTATTTTACGCTTTTCCGTTTCAGTGTTTTACAATATGAACATGTGCATGCTGTCGTACTTGTGACAGAATACTTGGGTGGGGATACTGTTATTTGCACTGTCTCTATTATGATGTGACGGGGGGGGGGGGGGGGGGGGGGGGAGGGGGAAGGGCGAAGTACATAATCGTACACACTCGGCCAATTCCGTCAATCTTCGGTATTAGACTCAGACTCCATTAGGATAATCGACGAGGTGGTCCAAATGCGATGTTAGATGTGCCCTTTTACAAAGTTCAACTTTCCAGTGGTAAGTTTCCTTGAATAACTACAGGGGAAACTGAAGATGATAAAAACAGACGAAAACAGTTTTGCACCATCAGTAATTTCTTTCAATCTGCTGTCCAGGTTCACAAAATATTATAAATTGATAGGTTATTCGATTACGTTTTATAGATACGTTTTATATAAACATAAGCTTCATTAACTTGTCCAAACGTATGAACAAATCACCAGTGTTTGAAGTAGTGCGCATAAACTGTCGTATGTCTTAAATACAACGGGAAAGTGACGTCCGTTTCATTTTAACAAAGACAGATAATTAGTTAAAACAAAATTAGAAGATGATTCCCATTTCAGAATGAACGTATGAAAAAAATATACTGATTGGGTATTTGCTCATTATTTTAAAACCGAACAAAGTTAAGAACTAAGAAGACGGAATAACATCATTCTAATGTGGAACATCTAATGAAATCATCACTTAAAAGAACAGCACGCAGCAAAAGACGAATAAAGGCACAAGCCATCTTATCACGAAATTGGTAATTAATTAACCAAAACGGATAAAAGGATGGGGTATATTAAACAATCAATAGAAGTGCCGTCCTGTCCTTATTATGAAGAATTAGGATCCCATTCATTTTTCCTTAGATTTTGAAGATTCTAAATATGATTGCTTCAAGTACATGAGTATGGCGAAGCTATACAATTACACTTTGAAATAAAAGACAAAACTTTTAAAATCAGTGCATCAAAATCTTTTTTCTACAAATATATGGCCTACATTCATCAGTAAACGGAGATTTCCAATTATGGTCAAGTACTCCCTGTAGCATTTGTGGTTTGGTGGCGATTAAAACCTGTCGTTTCAGGTTGAACTTAGGGATTTAAACTCGGTTTTGAAGAGGGATGTAAGGTACTCAAAAACTCCTCAACAAGGTACGTTCAGCTGCACGCTACATTAAAGGAGATAGTTAATATTTCAAATTTAAATATTTTACTCTATAAATAGCAGTTTCAGCTTCTATGATTACAATGCTATGATGAGGCCACCAAATTTGTTTATAGTACAGTGTATGTTGTGGCATGCTGTTGTGGCGGCGGCATTATTTGAATTCTATTTATCGCCCCATTGATGCAAATATGTACTAAGTGTCTTCTTATTTTATTTACGTTTGGTACCTTATTGCTTTAATGGGACGACTTGCATTTATTGTGTTTACTTTCCGGTTTCTTTGAATTTTACCTAACATTAAAATAATAGTAGATTTTGATAACTTTAAATTTATTTGCCATACTATATTATCTCATTTTTATATTTCAATAGACAAATTACTAAAATTATTGTTTAAAAGTTTATGATTAATAAAAAAGGAGATTGCACTTGCAATAAATTAACATTTATTTTATTGATACTATTAAGCTTGACTTGACTTAATTTGCCAATATGATGTTCTGCCAAATAATATGTCGGATACGGTTTTGAAAAGGTCGCGGGCTCGATTCAACACTCACCCAATGACCTCTCAAAACCAACACCCAGAACAAGTTCAACCCAGGAAACATACTTGAAAGAATGCGTTGCATATAAGCGTAGTGATTTTGAATTTTGTTTAAAAAACGTATTTCATATTATTTAATAATAAAATTAGTGTATGGCATACTGTATAACCTGACTCTGTAACCCCCTTTCTCATTATATGCATAATATAACGTATCACTTTTACGTATATCGTATGCTGGCAAGATATCGCAATATACATTTACATACTACTCTACGTATATTAAAGTTTTACATGATATCTATCTCTATTTGAATAATTTATTATTCATAAATTACTTGATAAAGTCACCAACACTTAATCAAGTCATCTAAGAAGATTTTTGTGGTTCCCACATTTCTCCAATAAAATAAGGTCACTTATAAAATACCAATCTTTATAACAAGATCGGTGGTGTTGGGTTACCTTGTCTGACTCCCTACTGTGTAAAATGCTGTACCAGTCGATCAGAGTATTGTACATTCCAGTGAAGTGCATTAACTTGCTTTTTATTAACGGAAGTAATGTCTAAATCTAATTGCAAGTTTATTCTGACGTAGAAGGTGACACTAATATGTTAAATTGAGTGCGTATGCTTATTTCTCAAATTGATCCTGTTTGTAATAATGATTGCAATGCTGTTTTATGTGTCATTTCACAAACAGTTTCCTGTGGTTTCTGAACGGAATAACAACATGATAAACCGTACATTATCAACTTTTTTTTAAATAGATGCAATACATTGTGTCGAATTTAACAATCGAAAGGTAGGTGTCATGTTAACTTCTGGTCAAACATATAATAATATAACATTAACAAGGAAATAGTGCGTTCCACTTTTGGATAACACTATAAAAGGGTGACTTATGATTCTATGAAGACACTTACCCAATGTCATACAAAATACAAGAATTTTATTTCATAAATGCAGGCCACCGGCCCATAATTCAGATACACGACATATATACAAAACATGATTGAAGTGAGTGAAATTTACAATTTGTTAATTTTTACATAATTTTAGCAGAAAGCAATAATCATTAGAGTTTATAAATGGTGTTCTTTGTCTAAAAGTATGATGCAGGTACTTAGCAACATTAAAACTTTTACTGGTGTCTTTTGATAATGCAGATATGAATGGATTAACCAGTTGGCATTATACTATACTAAATGAATTTAATCTTATGCAGGTCGTTGAACCCAGGCAAACCGTGATAGCACATACTGAAAGTGTAATGGTAATCATATCACTGCGACATATCTACGTATTGATATTATTATGTTAAAATTACACTTTCTTATTACAAAATATCTAGAATGGTGAAGAAAAAAAATTGTAAGTGATTTATCAACCCAAAGAAGAAAATTAAAAACATTATTGTAAATAAAACATTATGTTGAATATAGTTTCCTAAATATAACTACAGTTGTGCAGATTTAAAGTTCAACAAAAGTCGACTTTGACACTTTTCTAAATGTGTTTTAATTTATTTCTACGGAAGTTGTCAAATGTCACATCCAACTACTTCAGTGTTTTGTTTACAAATTGTTAATAACGGTCTTTAAGTTTCTCTATCGACTCAAAGATGTGATTAACTACATGGTGAACAGTATTTGCATATTTGACATGGCTGACATCCTGATAGAGAACGGTCAATGTGCATTTTTTTTCTTTTCTTTTTGGTTTTGTCTTTAAACACTACGTTTCCTTTATGATTATTTTCGTATATTTGGTCATAGCCTACATTTTTTTAAATAAACGCTTTATAATATTTGTTTTAGAAAATATAATAACTATTAGTATTATTTATTTCCTATTAACTGACGCTGTCCTATATAAAATTATGACAGTGTTTGGATGCGTTAATACGTATTTGAAGTACTACTATCAAGACAAAACTATTAACTTCAGAGTCTTCGTGAAATATATGATCACCGCTACGTGACAGGACTTTTGCAAGTAATATTTGACAAAATGATTCATTGTTCACACACAAAGAGTGTTTTCTTAGTTATAATACCGAAATATCTATCCTGTATTTTACAAATACAAAACATAATAAGCAATTGTATATCTAACATGAAACCCAGCATCCAAAGGACACAACTTACACAAACATCAAAACTTCAATGTGGGTTAACCATCATACTTACCATACAAGCATACAGAAGAAGTGACAACCGGGGTAACCGCCTTGGAATGATCAGTAGAAAGTCCCCATTCGAAAATTTGAACCTGATTTAGCTTGATATGACGTTTACAACAATATTTTTGCAAGCATCATATATTTCTGAGTCATTGTTAGTTTGAAGCCTTATTCGCTAAACGCAACGTGGCATTTATGAAATTGGACTTTGATCCTTCCGGTTATATAGCAATCTGTATGTTCATGATTGATCCTTTTTCACTTCACACTTACTTCTTTGATTGTGTGTTGAACGCATTGACTGGTCACTCAGTGGTAGTGTTGTGATTTCCTCCTAAAGCTGAGTACGTGTCAGCATCGGCAACGTCATGTTGCTGACTGTCACAAGGAGGTAACATATGTTGTCATTTTTTCTGCGTACTTTATTGTCATAATTTTAATACTAAACATTCTATCTTATAATGACATTTGAGCTTTTGTTATAGCTGCGGCCTTTGAATGTAATTTCTCCTTTGGACATTTCTTTAATACAATTGGAAGCGGAATAAATACATAACGCTAATGATCTTAACATGTAAGAAGGTTAATAATAATATAAAGATGTAGATGTCTTGCGGTAAATGAGATCTGAAATAGCACTAATGATGTAGATTTTGATTCCTTTTAAAACACTGAATCACTAATATATGTTTTATCACAATGCTACTGGGTTTCATGAAATTACCATAACAGAGGCACATCTAACATTTCTCGTATTTTCTCATAGTTAAACAAACCACTAGCGATGCGGTCTGTTGACAGCTGATTTGTTTATGTTCCGGAATCAAAGATTGTTTCCACCCTCTTCGATGTTTATTAATTTAAATGATTCAGTCGGGGTGTTAATTGAGAGCATTGCTTATAAAGTTCAAGATGATAAAATGGTGGTTACCTTAAGTATTTGATACCCACTTTGTAGTCATGACAAAGGCCGATATCAGGATGGGAAATGGAAGATTGATAAAGTGGGCTTAGGCAGCATTATAGGCACAGCATGAGGTTAGTCAAGGTGGTGTCTTTATGTTGGGTTTATTTCAATATTTGATTATTGAGCGTTTATACCCCACAGCACCTGCTAAAGTCATTAGTTATAGGTGTTTAAATATACATTCCAAAAGCAGTAGTAACTTTAAAATGAACCTGTCCATCAGCAAAGCTGCTATTTTAAAGTCAATTTATGTAAATGTATAGATGTCACATCAAAGTCTATCTCACTACCTAAATAAATGGGTTTTTTTACAATATAAAATACAGCATGTCTAAAAAGTGTATTATGTAAGTAAAATGAAATTGAAATATAAAGAAAAATCTTGAAACATATAAACATGGACAGAAAATGTATAACATCTAACATCGTTTTATATACAAGTAATGTGACGGTAATATGTATATTTATTATAGGATTAAATTCATTTTTTTTTTATCCATGTGTAAAGAATGTCGAATCATGCACAAATCAAATAAAGTAATTTGAGACTCTTCAAGTGAATGAAAAAAAACAAAACAAAAATAACTATGCGCTGCAAAGTAAACGCGTTAGAACACATTACCCCTGTCCTGGTTGACATCAAATTCTCTAGAACTATATCCAATAATATCGTAAAGGCTATTGTTTCCATTATCAGATGAACTCTGTAACATTAGTTGGTTCATTGTAAAATGACGAAATATTTTGTGGTGAAAAAATTAAACAATCGCCTTTTATCTCTCGATTTAGACAAATAAAAAATCAATAATTCCAGGAAATACCCACACAGTGTAGACGCTGACGTCATTGCTTAATTTTTGTCTACACGATTGTTTTTAAGAAATGTGTCAATGTTTACGAAGGTCATATAAATCCACGCTCGTTGATGGAGAAACCGAATTCGGAACGTTAAACGACTTTTACGTGCAAGGTTTGTGTATTTACATTGTCTCACGATCGTCTGCTTCTGAAACTTAACAACATGTACATGTTTTTATTTCTTTTTTCCTGTCGAATAAATTGGTCTGTGGAAATAAGTTTTTTACAACGACTAGCATTCACGTTCGGTAAACCAGGGTTGTGTTCAATGGTACATTAAACATCTCAAATCGGAACATTTTATGACCTACGTCATTGGTTCTTAAAACAAATTATTATCTGATTGTGACGCCCGGTTAAATTGTTGAACCAAAGAAATCTATAAAACAATAAACCTGAGTAAACAGGTAGGACTAGATCTGACATTTGTTTTTGTTGTATTTTTTTTCATTAACATAAAGCGTGTAACCGTTGTGAACGTTATTAAAGTTCGTATATTGTTAAACCGACCATCAAAATGTCGATGTTTTTTTGTTTACGCGAAAAACGTAAAAGTATTCCGGCTCCAGGGTTTTATCAAAAAATAAAAGTCATTAAAAATTGACGTTGTCCAATGAAAATGCTTTAAATACATATATAATAATGATATTGGAATTATATGGTTTTGTTTTATGATGTAACAAAAAGGAGAAGAGCAAGGTTGGAAACAAGGTTTAAGCGCCAAGTGATGGATTTGCTAGTGACCATTTCAAAGCGATGACCCCCTGTTGTAATTTTTTATGTATATTTGTATTGCATAAATCAATTGTGGTCTATGTATTGACAAGTTGATCGCTTTCATGCTGCTGTGATAGTTACGTCTTTTTAATGCTAAGTGTCCTGTTTGACATATTTTCCTTATCTTAAATCATAATTTAAAAAAAGAGTATAGTAAGTGTAGCCGTTTATTTGCCAATCACCGACCAAAGTAGTATTATATTCTTATATGTAACTACTAATAGACACGGACATACACTACATTCCCTATTGAACAATCCTTTCCACAAGAATATCTCCATACAAGCATTGTAGATCACTCAATAATAAAAAAAAATAACTGAACAATAATGTTTGACAAGTGAGTTCATTGTTCAAAGTTAGATAATAATAAAAAGAATCGTTTACCATTGACATTTTTTTTTAAATTAATAAAACAATATTTGAAGGACAATTTACCTTATTTATTAAATAATGGACTATTCGTGATTTTTTTCTAAAAACTATAAAAATGGTTTGAAAAAATTGGCATTATTGTTATATTCTTTCTGGAAATTTTTCATTGATATCTTGCTTTACACTGACCATTTACTGAGTCACGAGGGCAGTAATCTGTAAGTATGTAACTTGAGGCTGGGCACGTCAAGCTTAATCGATAACACGTCTAGGACATAAGATCGAATCACCACATGACCACAGTCTTTAGGAATAATTGTTCTACAGCCATGGATCTACCATCTTTGAATATGTACGAAGGTTGTCAGTGCCTTGTGGAGATAAATGGATCCTAGGAACGCGAATTATGTTCGCTGGCGCCATTAAATAGCTGTACTATTATTAAACAAAAACAACATTAAACAAAACAAACATGATGCATGAAGTTGTTATTATGTGTAAAAGGTATTATTGTAAGCAGTAATAAGGAATAATTATTGGCCACTTCTTTACTTCCACTGCTTTAAATTATATACGGTGTATATAAAATTGTTCATACCTTTCGCATTCATCCCACGTATGTCTCATATATCTACGTTTCTTTGTGTACTTAAATACCATCTCACATATAACTTAATATTTGTCTATTTCAATAAAGTATGCTATAAGTGGTGTCATTGATTAACATAATAATACTGTTTTAGGATTATGTAATAAAATGAGTACCATATAATTATATATTATTCTTTCTTTCTTTCAAGGACAATTTATAATATCAAAAAATACCGAAATTACAAATAAAATGCGTTCATAACTTAAAAAGTCTATATTCAACATATTGGCTGCCCTATAAAGAATTCGAAAGAGAGGTCGATTAGCTACCTCAGTAAACTGAAGGTTGAATGGGTGTGTCTAGTGCAATCGATAACGTGTATGAGTAATGTTCCCCACAAATAGCTTGTACGGTAACGTCATCATGATATGTTTGTAATTATAGCATTGCTCATAATATACTTCTTTTCAAAATCGTTTGTTGACATCAAAAAAATCTTGACAAAAAAAATATCCACGTGAATTATCCTATTTTAAACAAAATACATAAATTCAAAGTCACGCTTTTTTCGTAGTTAAATATATATTATAGAATTGTTTAAATATTCGTCATAATGGCTCTTTTACTATACAGAACTGTTTGAGAATAAGCGTAGAACTAGACGGGGTCTCCGGACTAAATCCACAAAGCTTGCTCGAAGGTAGCACGCAGTCTAAAATTCCGTGCACCTCAGTCGTCGATAACTATATAAATTAGGTTTTACTACTAAAAAAATTTGATTTCTAAGATGTGTAAAAGAAAGAATGAAAAACTCTTATTGAAATCGACTTTCATAAAAATGAACGTTAGGGTGACATAATATATCTATTTACAAAATGCTATTAACCAACTACATAATTCAACCAACGTTTTGTTAAAATAAATATCTTAAACTTAATTATGTATATTGATACTTATTTAATCGTTTAATAAATATTTACAACTTCTAAATAAACATTTTGTGCATAAAGAAACGAGTGAGCACCATTGATATGCATATCTCAGCTCTTTAAAACGTCCCAACAAACGTACGAAAAATTTAATTTGACAGGCAGGCGCGCGTTTCCGCATAATTCACCGAAAACGATTTGTTTAAATTATCTTTTAAATATGACAAATAAATAAATAAAATCGGTTTTACTAAATATGCAAAAAGCAAATGAATGTCAATAAATCACAAATAACATTGTGACAATAGTGAACATCCACGTGTGCTTGGCTATTTTCACTTCATTTAACATCACTTATTTCTTCACTGTGGCACATCAGTGTTGACTGTCTAGAATGAAGACATTTGACCAGATAGTCGTATTGTTACTGGGGATTTTAATGCAATTTTACATTTGTAGATAAATCAAAGTCAACGGTGAATACCACAACGATTTTTCATCGTGTTAAGACTTTTGCAAGGTTTGTGAATCGATCGATGGGCCAATACATGAATGAAGGCAAAACGATACTTTGGATGAATCAAACAGTACCCTTGTTGAGAAAGAAACATTGTGATATAAAAGTCCTAATATTTTAGTGCAATATAATATTTAAAAAAAAAGAAAAGATAAAGTTTTATATTTTCTTTAAATAGTAAATAACCTGCATCTATTAAATCAACATTATTTATAGTAGTAATTTACACTGCCTTTAAAAAGAATACGTTTAACAACAATTACAAACTTAAATCAAAAGTATTAAACAATTAATACATTTGAAAAATTAACTATCTGTATAGTTTGTCCCTTATTTGATAATGAATTTAATTAATGGAAACCTCGCTACATTTATGTCATAAATATTTTCTATATACTAAAATGCATATCTTCTTAATCATAACAATTAGATCTAATGCATTTCCATCTGATGCCACTTGCCGTTTGAAGTTGCTACACGTTAGCAAATATATTTCCAAAAAGAGACGTAGATCTTATATGCATATATTTAAAATACATCATTGTATTTTATGTGGAATATATGTCTTATCTGGTGTACTGTGACGGTAAAACCCTGATTAAGTTTATGTAATTAAAAACACATTTCAGTTTTGTTTTTATTTCCGATTCTTTGGAGCACATTCGATGTTGTTGGATCATAGAATATCGCTAAAATTGGTATTAGGGTATTTGAAGAGTGTTGCACATTTTATAAGTAATAGGCCCAATTTGCATGCTTGTTAACAAAAACCAGTAAATTATATTCAAAAAAGGGTTATCTTAAACTCAAATACAAATTATTGCGATGTAAAATGAATATTCCACAATGTATTAATATTTTACTTTATTTAAGTGAAAAAATAATTCTGGTCTTTATCAATATATTACTGATATATGAGTATTATGCACATGTATTTACATATAATACCATGTAAGTGACACAAACGGACGGACAATAATATAATACAAGTCATAGTATTCGAAAAATTGTATTTACGAACTCAGTGACATGATATAATTTCCATTTTATATATTTTAATTTAAAAATGGTACAGCATTATATTAACAATAACTTTCAATTTGCAAATGCTTCTCATTTTACGATAAGCAATGACGAATTTAATATTACGAAACAAGTTTTGAGATATCAATTTTAAACAAATATAACCGCCCTTATTGTCATTCTAAACATTTACCGAATAATGGGACCTCCTGCAGCCAATTGTCAGCAGCTTACCACACATCCAAATAATTTGTTAACCCCATTACAAACCAAATAGCCACGCCCTCTACCCTTGAGTGACACGTCATTTAAACAACCTTTATTTTATTTTCCCACAGTGTCTATTGGGGATTTACACCCATAGTGTTGAAACTGTTCAAACACTCAAGACCATTTTTGCGGTGATGCGCTTGTAACTGATACAATGGAACCAGAAATTGATGTCACGACAACGTCCGTGATTTGCGATATGTCTCCGTCTACTTCGGAGTCGTCCAGTGGTGTGCTTAGTCCATCAATTATGTATGATAGTGACTCTTCACAGGAAAACCACGAAAACCACGACAGCGGACATCTTAAAGCGAATGATTCTAAATCAGAAAATGGACGAAGACTTTTAAGTGCCTCTGCTGCAGGTCGGAGGGGAATTTTAGCGGATAAGTGTTTGGACGAAGGTGAAATGCAGGATCTGAGACTAAAAGTGAATTCTCGTGAAAGGAAGAGAATGCATGATTTGAATTCCGCTCTGGATGGTTTGCGAGAAGTAATGCCATATGCACATGGTCCGTCAGTGAGAAAACTGTCTAAGATAGCTACATTGTTACTAGCTAAGAACTATATATTGATGCTGAGTTCTTCATTAGACGAGATGAAAAAACTGGTAAGTGACGTTTACCGCTCTGATCACAGGCACCCGCCATCGACACCAACACCAACATTACCGTCGCCGTCACCGGTGGCCCACGTGTCTAATTACCCAATGGTGCCCACAGCTAGTCGTTTGTCAGTGGCTTCGGAAATTCATGACAAAAATAATAGCAAAGACAATTTGATGACGACGGCAGCCATTGCTAATCCGGTTAGTGCGCATGAGCAGCATATGCTTCATACAAGATGGCACACGCCGTGTGCGTGCAGTCAGTGTTTATATCTGCAGACACGACGGAATTATTCAGTAAGCATACCGCCGCTTTATAGCCCGTATTCCAGGAAAGATGCGGGTCATTCGTGATTTCAAAGAAATCAAAACTATACAAGAAAGTGCAGATTTGAGCCAAAACAGAAGTAAAATGATATGTTCCAGAAAACAATACAAGAAAGTGCAGAAATGAGCCAAAAACAGATGCAAAATAATATGTTCCAGAACAATATTAGGAATACAGATTAACATAAAGTGTCAAAAATATAAATAAATATGGTTTCAGATCGCTCATCATTGGCATAATAAGTTATGACAATGCAGCAAGAAACTCGTCTTTGTAGTTCCTCCTGATGGAGAAGTTACCACATGAGCGTGTCAAGGACCGCAAGACCACTTAAGCCTGTTATTCTTAGTTTATTCAAGTACACATCATAACTAACAGAGTTGACATCTAGGTTTCTACGTTTCCAACATGGTTCATAGATTATTTCGAAAAAAATAATTAGCCTGCGTGTTTAAGATTCTATGTTTGAAACATTGTTAATAGGAAATGGCGAGGAAACATATACCAGCGTGGCTAATTTCGTGAATGGATAATAATGATGGAGTTGGGAAATATTCACCATGTTTTTTTATATAAAAAATCAGAATTTAGACTCTAAATAGTAATTACGAATGACATGTAACTGAAATTAATTCAAACAAATATCGTTTCCTATTTCCCTGAAGGCAAAACAAATTTAAAAAACATTCAGAAATTTCAAAAATTATCTCCTATCACGTGTTCATGCATGATTTTATATCTCCATAGTTTGCATAATATTACATTTGTTAGTCAAGATCTGCTTCGTGTGCTCGTGTGTGCACTGTATGTACTTCTCATCTCTAGATTAAGCCTTTCCTAATACAAACAAAATTGAGACTACAATAATTAATATTTCTATTAATCTTTAAACACATATGAAAACATGTACATGTTAAAACGCTGCAAATAATTTGCCACAGAAGTAGTGTTAACCAACCACTGTGTTTCCAGTGGGAAAATACTGTTGTGAGAAATTCCGGGAATGAGAAAGCAGCTACTTACGTGTTTCTATTTGACAATGATTTCAATGTTGTAGCTGTACTGATAAATACTCTACAAGCAGCATGGTTTTAGACAATTGATCTTCAGCACTTTGTTGGATAAAAAGTGACTGTTATTGGGTACAAAACTATAATAACCTAATGACACTTGTTTCTTAAGTATATTTTAATAGGTTTCAAGACTATTATCATTATATGCCTTAAATGAATCCATGGTGCCTTTTTTATTTGTATTTAAATATGTTTGTATTTAATATAAAAATATGAAAATGAATGCAGTTTTGACTTTCTTGGTTGTTGCCTATAGAGATTAAGTGATTAAGTGTTAACTTTTATAGTTAAACAGTTATCTTAATAACACCAAATACGTATTATATTTGCTTTATACCTTTTTATAGCCTTTAAAAATTCTATAGTTTTACCCAGATTTCTAAAATAAATTTAGTTATATAGTATTCATCGTATTGTTTATACAATTAGGAAGGTGTCCCTTTAACAATCTACACATTAACATGCGTAAATGGAACTTAGATCCTTGTGTATCGTAAACCAATTTCATTTTTTTTAAATATTATCTGAATATATATAGATAAATATATGAAAATATTTCCACTTTTAGTATTTACAAATTCAGCATATTCTTATAAAATTCACAACTGAATTGACTAGCCTGTGCTTGATTTAATTAATGTTAATGCTTGATAGGGTTCGGCCTGTCTTCCTTGCATATGAGATCGCAGGTTATTATAAGCATGTTTATTCATATTTAAATACAGAATATAGAGAAGTGTATTTTGGATTAATGCATTACGTAGCTTATCGTCACAAATAGTAACATATCCATGCATCAATACATGTGCATACATCGAAATCCAAAACATGAACATTCAAATACAGGTTATATAAACGGAGTGAATATGACAATTAAATGATCAAGTCATACTATTTAATTTTAATCTTAAAAATATTTTATTTTTTGCTCAGTTATTTAAGTTGTTTTTTTTATTTCACTTCAGTAACTGGATCAGTTTAAAAACACTTTGATTACATAATAATGTGTTGGTACAATTTGTCTTCTTAAGTTTTAATAATGATCACATATTACAATAAAGTAATTGTATATGGGTAACTTAAAATGCACTTAATTAATGTTTCTACAGATATATCTTATACAACAAAAACAATTTGTAGTTAATTTGACATATCTGGATTAATTAATCCGAATATACAACATACACATGTTAAACCAATATAGATATTACTGAAATAATTCACAATAACTACACAATTAGTATTTATATATATAATGTGCTAATAATGTGGAAAATACTTTCAGTTAATTTACATTTTCGACATTTATTTAACTGATATTTGTTTTCTGCTTCGTTATCATTTGTCTTTCTTTTTTTTTTACAAATTAATCAAAAGTTACGTTGACAATATATTCACAAAGTTTAGTATACTACAAAATAAATAGCATTTGGTATTGCTACAATGCATTTAATAGTTGTTTTATTTTAGAGGAATTATAAAATCGTCTCATTAATATATTATATTCAATATGATTTCTTTATTATTGTCTCATCATAATATGCAAACATACAATAAAATCAATGTACAAACGTATGAAATTAAATATATTATGTCATTTATATTATAATAATTATAAGAGACTCCATATTTAAAATATTATCTTTACATATACAGTTATGGTTCTTTAATAGACGTAATTTATTTATGTTTGTTAAAACATATCACAAACATAAATATAACCAGTTATTGTTTATACCATAATGCATCTCAAAGTGATACAGAAGGGTGTAAAAGTGTATTAAAAGGAATAGAAATAAACTGTGATATTTCCGAACTATATATTTGGTTATTCTACTGCTAAAAAGACAATTTTAGGAAATCTCAAATGTTTTTTTTCTCTGTTTACAATCGTACCATTAAGCGTTGATCATAATGAAGAGAACAATTGTTGACGTCACATTTCTCGTATATAACTATACCACGTCAGCGTTCACTCGATGACATAAAAATGATACTTTACTGAAATCAACCATTTTCATTTATGATACAGTTTTGATATTATTTATTTAGGAAACTAAGTCCTATATAATGTTTGCGTAGTTTTTATGTATCTCCCGGAGAGACAATAACACGCTTTTTATACAACTATACTGCAAACTGCTAGGATGATTACAGTACAGTTATCTTTACGTGAGATTTTATGATGTATAGTTTACAAATGTGTCATATTTAACACGGAGGCATCTGAACAAATTTAATATCATTTACACCCGACCAAATACACTGCTTAAGCAACATAAGATTAATTATAAAACAACATGCAGTCACATCCCATTTGTATTCATCTTAAATATAAACACATGAATTACTTTATCTTAGATAAAATACCAGTATTGAGGTTATAAAGAACGTGAAACAAAGCTAACCATAATATTTATTACAGAGAATTTTATTTACTTTTTGAACGGGTGCAAATAAAACATTATATAATATATCCTGCAAAACAAAACAAAAACAAATGTTCCATTTGTATTTAATTACAGGATACCATTTTAATACTATTTGTAAAACTTTTATAAAGTCATTTGTTTGATGGACGGTGGTAACAGGTCATAGTCACATTGCACAGTTAAAAGTGTAAATATGTGTAGTGTTTGTCTCTCTAACTAACATTTAATTTACAGAATTATCATATATCTACAAACGCATATAAGCTGAAAGTACCATAAAGTATACCAACATTAATTTCTCGTGCAAAAAAAGTACACTAACAATAGAAGTCATGGTACAGTATATGTAAATTCTTATTAAAAATTGTTTAAAACATTTTTAAAAAAATGCTTAATTTCCAGGATGTTAACAGTGAGGAAACATCGTTTCATCTATTTAAGACAAACATAGCTCGTAAAAATTCATACAATAATACACAAAAGTATAATACAAGAATTGACGACACACATTTTCTATTTGCAATACATTTTTAAGCTATATTTATATGAAGTGTATGAATTTATTAGGACTAAATCGATGTGTTCAGTATTTAACTATATGATGGTTTTGTAATTAATATTACATCAAAAATCCATCAGCAATCGTTAAACATAACGATAAGCAATGCCACGTTAATTTTTCTAATTATGTAAAGAAAGCGTAAATAAAATGTAGCATGTTAAGAAAGAAAGAAATAACACTATGAAACATACGATAGTGTCAACATGATAGCGTCAACACACGATAGTGTCAATATACGATAGTGTCAACACACGACAGTATCAATATACGATAGTGTCAATACACAATAGTGTCAACATACGATAGTGTCAACACACAATAGTGTCAACACACGATAGTGTCAATATATGGAAATGTCAACACACAATAGTGTCAACACACGACAGTGTCAACATACGATAGTGTCAACACACAATAGTGTCGGCAAACGATAGTGTCAACACACAATTGTGTCAACACACGACAGTGTCAACACAATAATGTCAACACACTACAGCGTCATTACACGGCAGTGTCAATAATGTACATATTTTTCATATAAATAAATGAAACGTGTGAATTACCAGGTTCACGAAGTCCAAATATCGGACCTGTAAAATACTTTTTTTTTTAAATACTTATTTTTCACCAATGCTTGGTGTATTTTTAATAAATATACCTTTTTTTAAATAAATGTATTTTACTTTTTAATGTTACGGTTTTTTTAAGTTATAAAATTACTCTAAAGACGGCTATAATTGTTAATTTCCTCCAAATTTTTATCTACATTTTGAGCATTTCAATTATATTTCTATTATGTTGGTTAATATGAAGGCATTCTTGCTACACAAAGATATTCACTCTGATCTAAATTGGCTTTAAAGGTGCTGGACAACTTTATATTTTCTCTGTGCATGTAGACATTGATGATAGTGTATTCAATGGAAAAGGTAAAAATGAAAAATAAAATTTACATTTTTCAAAAAAAATAAAGTATAATCAAAATAAAAAAACATCAACTTTGCAGAAAAAAATGGCTTTTAATTTCACTGACTTATATGGTGCCTTTTTGGGGTTGAGCGGGGTCGTGACCTTTGTTCTTACATGAATATGAATGTTAATAAAGTTTCTGATTTCTCCGAATCGTGGAGCACATAAAATGTGTTACTCCGGAAAATAGAATACTGCTTAAGCCAGCGCTATTGTTTTTGTGTGATTGTGTTGTATATTTGAATACCACTCACGGACGGACAGACTCAGTAAAACCAAGTCTGCTGTCTTTTTGTGGCGTTCTGTTATTACAATGGATCCTTTTATCAGATAACATGTATCATCTAAATAAATACAAAATAATAATGACAACATATCATCACGTGACAATTATGAATTAAAACATCATATGTTCAAGTTATATTAGTCCGTGGGTTTTTTATTCACTAGTTTATTAACGTCTCATTATAATTATGTACAATTATATATATTGTTTATAAAACAAATAATATGATACAACATTTTGTCATTCTATATAAGAAAAATGAAGGCAAAAATAGACAGGCAACTGTCCTATTACTTATGATATCTAATAACCAAAAATAATAGTAATTAATATGGTGGCTTAGACATCGTAATCATAGTAGTTAACACACACACACAATTATTTACAGAATTATAAAAGCTGAATAAATACTGCTACTCCTGGCGTTCTCCTATTTTTTTTTTTATAAAAAAATTGTATTATTAAAATTTGGATGCACGTGAAGAATAAAGATAAGAAATAACACATTTTGGGGTTTAATGTGTCTGTTTATGAGTGGGGGGTATTGTGTCTGTTTACGGGGGTATTGTGTCTGTTATGAGGTGGGGTAATCATTTAATACGCAGCAATCTGCACGCCTCTGACAATGACTTAAGTATGTTTGAATTCTAAATTCGAGTCACAACCAATTCAACAGAAAGAACCATGAAAATAAAAAGCACACACTCCAAGTACGGGGTGATTCGCCACAGTGCACGTGATGGCTACCAATAATATAGGTTATACGGTTAAAAGGTTACTTTTGAAGAACAGAGTGTAATACATCGTCCAAGTATCATGCAATTTGTAAAATATGTATTATATAGTATATGTGTATTATATAGTATATGTGTATTATATAGTTTATGTTTATTTAGTATATTTATATTATATATTATTAAGTATTATATAGTATATGTGTATTATATAGTATATGTGTATTAAGTATATTTATATTATATAGTATATATGTATTATATAGTATATGTGTATTATATAGTATATGTGTATTAAATAGTATATGTGTATTATATAGTATGTATGTATTATATAGTATATATGTATTATATAGTATATATGTATTATATAGTATATGTGTATTATATAGTATATGTGTATTATATAGTATGTACGTATTATATAGTATATGTGTATTATATAGTATGTATGTATTATATAGTATATGTGTATTATATACATTTATTCTTACATTAATTCTTATTGTATTATCTGATATACCGAAGTAATATTTTGAGGGTCTCATGATATATTGTTTATGTGAGTTAAAATGTATCATTATCATTATTGTCAACATCATCATTATCATTATCATCATCATCATCATCATCATAACCATCATCATCATCTCCATCATCATCATTATTTCAGTGACTGAGTAACATACTTTATATTTATATATTTAGGTGTGATAGAAAACAACTAAACAAAACATTGATGTTTGAATAACACTACCTTGAAGTCATAGAAAAATCTGGAAATTAAGAAATATATGGAATAAAAAAATAAGTAATTTATATACATTTAAAATAATATATATATAATTAGTACATGTTCTGTACAATAAAATAATACATAACCTTACAATACATGTACCGATTGTTTAATAGTTACTGCAGATCACGGAATGACGGTTAGTCCGGTCGTTTTCCATTAACGTTTAACATTTAACTTTCAATACATATTGTCGGATCATTAAGCTCATATCAATTGAAAGTGTCCGCGGTTGTATCATCTGTCGTTTGGTCACTCCCAGCCCCCGGGGCCACAGTAAAGTGTCTATAACAGCAGCACAGCCGCTTGTCTCGTGTCTCCAGTCTATCATTACACATCGATAACCAATTCAGGTGAAATCGAAAACCTGTAATTAAAATGTTCAATTTTTAATTCATCTTCAAGTTTAAAGGACGTATGGAAGACCATTATTACGGTAAATGTTCCGATTACATTTGACTGTGGGTCGTTGTACATATTTCGTAAACATGGTGTCACCTGTGCAAATACAGAATAATCGGCGACTTCTTATTGCCGTATGTGCTATGACAGAAGTCACTATACTTATCTTCGTCAAATATCATAATCACCAAGAACCATTTTGATAATATTCAAAACTAAATTCAAAAGACAATTCTAGGGCAATATATGTCATCATTTATTCAATAAAATAGTCGCAACTCTGTAGCGTGACCTTAAAATAGAATGCTCAAGTCCAAAATAAAATTCGTTTATTTTTATACACGTGCAGTTATATTGAATGTTTGATGTTGTATGGTGTTTAGCGTCACTTTCAACACTTTGCAGTAATATCGCGATAATGTCTATTCGAGACAGTATTCTAAGCGCTGCCACACCGGAGTACCATGCCGCAGGCACATGGTATGATACCCCACCCAGTCACATTATTCTGACACTGGGCCGACCAGTCCTAGAACTATCCTCTAAATGTTGAATGCAAAGCCAGGTAACTTCTAGTACCATTTTTCAAGTCTTTGGTATGACCCGGCCGTGGATCGAACCCACGACCTTCCGCATGCGGAGTGGACGCTCTACCCGTAGACCACCGCTGCGGTTGAATGGTTGTTGTAAATACAATCTTAATACAGGCATTATGGACAATGGACATGTTTCCGGTTTTTTCATTTACATATACCTGTTTATCTTTAACATAAACCTACGATCAATAGCATATTTACATAACACTTAATTACAAGTTAAACCGTTATTTTTTACGTCTCATCGAGGACCTCAGTGAAGATTGCTTGTTCAGAACAATACTGTTATAGTCAATAAACAGAGAAAAGTTTCTGGTTTCAGTTAGTCGGTCGTGGATATGCCAATTTCAAAATTCACGAGTGGAATATAATTGATATTTTAGTCGTTTTAAAAAAGTGTATTTATTTTATGAGTGAAAACAGTAAAAAAAAAACTGTTTATTTTTAATCATAGCCATCATCAGTATCTTCATTAGTAGAAGTAGTAGTAGTAGTAGTAGTAGTAGTAGTAGTAGTAGTAGTAGTAGTAGTAGTAGTAGTAGTAGTAGTAGTAGTAGAAGTATCGTTATAGTGGTTGTTGCTGTTTTAGATTTTGTTGTTGGCGGTGGTGTGGTGGTAGAGTGGTGGGGTATCGTTATGATATAATTGCATTGCCACTACACTCGGTCTTGATGGACTTAACTGCAAAAATGAGACAACTTAGCTGGGGAAGCTAAAACATTTTACTGGCACCACTGTCATATGTTGCTGGTGTGACGTCACCTTTTAAGTAGTTAGAACTTCATGTTTGACGTAATATTTCGTTTAACTTTGAAATAGTTTCAATTAACGTTTGACACGATTATACAAAGCCGCCATCCCAAAATATCCTTGATTTTACGGTCCGCTGCCATTTATCCGACCTTTATATCCAAACTGAGTAAAAATCATTATTGATTTATCTTAAATATAGATCCAGTTAGATAATATAATGGCCATGCGGTCTAAAGCGTCTTCTGGGATCAAAGGTTCGAGTCCCGCTCGCTCCAAACGCTTTATGTTAGAAGGCTTTCTAGTTACTTACGGAAAGACGGTGGTTCTACTCAGATTCATTCAGAGGTTTACTCCACCAACAAAACTTGACATGCAATATTAAACACGAAGTATATTGAAACTGTAGCAAACCCGCGTGATCTAATGCTATGGAGCGGTTTAAACAATCGAAGGAAAAGTGCACGCTTCAGGCCATGCAAAGCTTTTAATTGTGCAAAAAATGCAATGGCGTTTATCTCAGTTGAAAAGATTATGATATGGAGTGGTGCAATTCACAAAATACGCCCTTGCACTTTTTGTTTGGCTACTTGGTAGCACTGAGGGTTCATATCTATACAGAAATGGTGTTCGTGTTTGTTTTATGATTTTTCATGAAATATTAAGAAAGTTCTCCGCAAAAAAAATGTTACCTGAAACGGACACTTTCCTCCATTTTTACACCACTCCATAGCTTTATGTCGCGTGGGTTCGCAATCATGTAACAAAAAAAGACAGAAAGAAAATGTCAGTGATGCAAATATAAGGATTGTTAACATAAATCTGAGTTTTCATCTGGCTGTGAAGGGAATCAAAGCAATATAAAACAACTGCTATAACACAATGGTAATATCACCCGATGAAAATTCAAATTTATACTTTCAATCCTTTAATGAATGAAATATCAAATTCTTGAATAATCCCTTGTTCGAGAAACGCCGGTAAAGTGGGCTAGTTTCTGAAGTTGAAGATGATTTTCAAAAGATGAACTCCTCAATAGCCTTTGTTATAAACGTTCGTTCTGTAGCATTGAGTAATTGCTTTTATCTAGTAAACACAACCATGGAAACGACTCAATAATGAAACACGGCCACCTTTGAACCCTTGTCTTTGAGGTGCATTTAAACGCGATTGGTCAAACAGCTTGAAGTTTCTCCTTACCAGATGGCGCAATTGTAGCCGCATTAGCTAAATGGTCAATAAATGCGACAGTATTTTAGTATTAAGTATATCATGTCTGCTCAAGAGCCGTTTGAGATTGACAAGTGTCCAAACACAAATAAGCACTTCAGATCAAACGTTTAACATTTGTTTCCGTTGCTGTATGTTAGGTCAACATTATAAGAACACGCTCAGAGGCGCTTAAGTGTAAAACAGTGTTCATGTTGACGTATGCGAGTAGATCTTGTTTTTCAACTAAACTCAATAGAAAAGGGAAATATGAAACTGTTTTGACTATGTATGCATACTTGTTAATAGTCACTAAGTAATACATCATAGATGTGGCACTCAATATTAAAGATAATGATATTTACTTAGTTTTAATAAAAAATGTTTATGATGATGATGATGATGATGGTGGTGGTGGAAATGATGATGATGCTATTGGTGATTTTGTTATTGACGATAGTGATGACGACGCTGATGATGATTTTAATGTTGTTGTAATGAAAATAATAATGATGATGATGATGATATTAATGATGATGATGATAATGATGATGATGATGATGATGATGATGATGATGATGATGATGATGATGATGATGATGATGATGATGATGATGATGATGATGATGATGACAATATTTATGATGATAGTGATGATGATGATGATGGTGCTGATTTTGATGATGAGCATTATGATTATGATTATGATGATGATGAGCATTATGATTATGATTATGATGATGATGATGATGATGATTGTGATTCTTTTCAATAGTATGACTATTTAATAATAAATAAATAATTAAAAAATACTGAAAGAACCGAATATAGATTAAATGACAACATTAGTAAATTGGAAATATAATATGAATAAGTATTCGCATACCATGTATAATTTGCAATGAACTACGTACCAATTAGATATTGTTTACAATGATCTACGTACTGAGAAAGTATCATTTACAATTAATTAACTTCAAAATAATAATGTATTAAATAACCGTGTAGGTGTCGTAGACATATATTCAAACGAAAATTATTGGTCTTTTTATAAAAGTGAACGTATCACAGAGACACATATTAAAACAACGGTTATATTTAGCTTACTTTTATTTTATTTTACATCGAATTACAAACAAGTTCTTGCATCTTAGAGATATATAAAGCTCGACGTCTTCTTTGGAAGCACCCGTACTTAGCATTTCATGGACACTAGCTATATAAGGCCGTGCCGACGGATCGAACACAGGACCGTCCGATTATGGTCCAAGACGATTTAACATTAATCTAACCACTCACTCCACTTATCACGAGATCGACCAATTTGTGAATTTGGATCGTCACTCTTCATTAACCGATCTTTAAAGTCATCATTCAAATGTTACTGTTCTAAACATATCAATAAGAAGAACTGCATGTACTGGCAATAAAGAAACTAACGTAGCTGATATTTGAGATAGAATTATTTCGGAAACGGTAAGAAGACAGTGCGAGGATACCGCTTATATGGTGATGCACTTTACCGGAAAAAGAAGAAGAAGATCCATAATGTAGATGGCAGTACCGTTTCTGCAAACACTTCCGTAAACATTTCTACTTCCGGTTTCTCCACCTGCCTAAAGCCACAGATCGGCTTTTTTTCTAAAATGCAGAGATACACTTACCACATCAGTGTATGCAATCATGATACTTATTACTTTATCATGTTTCGAAAATGATTGACTGAATATTTAGCGTCATTTTTATGCCATCTAGGGCTAACAGACGATTAGTTAACCTAACCACTGTTTCCTGGGATTCTAGAAGGTTAACCAGTACTCGAGCACACCCAATCTCCGAAAGTAACTGATAACTTTCCCATTTGAATCACAATGTGAGACACGATGTCGTATATCAATCACCATGGAGACTGTGGTCGGGAGGGGATTCGAACTCACGACCCCTTAATTGATAGTCATACGCGCTAACGACTGAGCTAATCGGGCCCGGTTGCGTGTTGTTTCGAAAAGAATAATGGAATGTGTTATAGGCACGAACGCACGCCGGGCACAATAACTTAGTCCAGGGCTCAGATCCTCGCAAGGCCTCAATCTCTGTGATGATTGATATATAAACATTCGTCTCTCACTGCTGATTTAAGTGGGAAAGTTATCAGTTACTATCGTAGATAGGTGTGCTCGAGGACCGGTTAACTTTCTAGAATTCCAGGAAATAATTGTTCGGTGAATTGATCGTATGTTAGCCCTTGATGGTATAGAAATGACGCTTTAAATATTCTAACAAATAAACACCAATGTAATGAGAGAATCGAATAACTATTTTAAGTTTTAATATATCTTTTTATTATATGACAGCCAGTTTTATTGGTGGAGGAAGACTTGAACATGAAAGAGTAGTGTTACTATTTTTCCAAAAACAAGCGACTAGTAAATATTTTCACATAAAGTTTTTTCGACCGTGTTCAAACCAACAGCATCAGCGGTCATTTAGACATAGCCTTAGACCATTCGGCCATGATGGACCTCGTCTTCTTATTAAAAATGGTCTCGATCAAAATACGTTGTAGCCAGAAGAAACTTCATCAAGCATTAAAAATAAATGAAGGTTGGCCAGAAAGGTAGTGCAATGACCAAAGATCTTTTCGGTTAAATGATTGCAGTTCACTGGTTTTCAATCAGGATCAATTAAGTTTGAAATTAACATCATCAGTTCTGTGGCTTGGGGCGACAAGCGGCGCTCGTCGGCGATAATATGAAAGTCGTCTGCTTTTGTCATAGTACCGTCTGCTATTGTTGAGCAGATGACCCGCCCCTTGGTTACATCAGGAGTCAATTTGTAACCTAAATTAATTGTGATAATATCATACGCTTCGTGCATGTTACCTTCTGTCCAGTATCCTTTACAATGCAGAAATGTTTATTTTTGGCGATTATTTCTTGTACAGAAAACGGCACAGGAACAAATTTCCATTACGTCTACGAAAGAGTTTTTATCCAAAGTACAACAAGTAAGATTTGACGCATGGCATCAATACCCGCAAAGATTATGGTAAGGCCATTATAAATTAATTTTAAGATTCTCATCCATTTTTTAAAAAAAGTTGGAGAGTGGGGAAAAAGAATTACTTTTTATTATTTTATTTGTTTGCATTTTTTTTAATACATATTTATATATATATATATATGTTTAATATTTTTTTTTAATGAAAATAAAAATGGTCGAACGGCATGAAAATTAGGGGTTAAACAAGGTTGATAACCAAACAATTAATTTATAATGGCCTTAAGGAATGAGAATGTCCAGTAAAGTCGATAAATGAACTCTACTCACATGTTCGTGCGTGCCTCTAAAACGTAGAACTGCGTTTAATAAATGATGTATTCTCGGTAAAGAATGATATCAAGAGTTAAGTCCTTGATTCAGTACAAACGTAATTAGTATGTCTGTTTTACTCTTAAAACACAATTGCTAATTAAGTATGTATTCAAGTTTCGATTTCGATTTCGATTTTTATTTTACACAAACATCATACAATGAGTCTTGAGACAAATGATAATTCAGTGTTAAGTGTTTCTTTCGTTTAATCTATATAATCTTTAATCAACAACGCGAGATCTTACAATGAAATATTATATTAATCATAAACATGCAGTTAAATAATAATTAATGCACTTTAGTTGTATAAAGTTTCCCTATTTTATACATATTTTTGCCATATAAATATGAATTATATTAGCTTTTGTGCATAAACCATTTACAATTATAAGTACATTAAATACGTCCTCAGTGGAAACTGGCAGGTTTCTAAGTTACGTTACTTGTAAAAAATGTTTTAAGATTCATGAAATATACATTAAGACGATGAGGGAAATATAGAAGCTCACGTTTACCGAGCATACAAAGTAACGAATGTTCCAACAGCGAATTCATAATTATAGATTATCAGCGCAAATAGTTTAGTGTAAAATGCATCACTAGATTGCAGAATAAAAATAAAAACCTTACATGTAACAAACGACATCAGCCATACGTGTAATTGTACCAACACTCTAGCTGTGGCTCGAATTTTGGCCTAATGGTCAACTTTGTGATTTGTTTTACTATATAACTCACGGTACTGTTAGAGTGCTGCTGGTCCGTTTTATACTACGATATACTATGTAAAAGTCAAATATAATAGTTTCTCTGTTCTCAATTATTCCTGCATAAATATCGAAGTTAAGACGACTTAAATAAGTTTAAAAAATGGGAACTGTGTTAGTATATCACCTTATTTAATTGTTCAAGTAAAAATATAAACAAGTTCCTTGATAGGTCTGTTAAATTGACAATAAAGTATTTTGTTTTACGACTCTGAGCCTTTGCTTGAATATCATCAAGCGTTTATGAGCATGACTCTGGTTAAATTTTAATTTGTATTTCACCAGCATCTCTAAAACGCATCTTACTTTTACTGTGATGTCAACAATGAGAAATGAGAATGTGTTCTATATAATTACATACCTGGGAAGTTTGTTGATTTTTTATAACGATTTGTACATTTACAATTGAAATGCTCCCCCCCCCCCTTTTTCCTTGTACTAAATGTGTTATTACATGCAGTCCAATCTCTTGTACTCAGTGTTGTTAGTACATGCAGTCCTATTCCTTGTACTAAATGTGTTAATACATGTAGTCCTATTCCTTATACCCAATGTTGTTATTACATGTAGTCCTATTCCTTGTATTCAGTGTTGCTATTACATTGGTCCAATTCCTTGTACTCAGTGTTGCTATAACATATAGTCCTACTCCTTGTACCCTGTGTTGTTATTACATGTAGTCCTAATCATTGTCTTAAATGTGTTTTTATTACATGTACTCGTATTCCTTACTCATTGTTGTTATTACATGTAGTCATTTTCCTTGTACTTAGTGTTGTTATTACATGTAGTCCAATTCCTTGTACTCAGTGTTGCTATTACATGTAGTCCTTTTCCTTGTACTTAGTGTTGTTATTACATGTAGTCCAATTCCTTGTACTCAGTGTTGCTATTACATGTAGTCCTTTTCCTTGTACTCAGTGTTGTTATTACATGTAGTCCTCTTCCTTGTACTCAGTGTTGCTATTACATGTAGACCGACTCCGTGTACTCAGTGTTGTTATAACATGTAGTCCAATTCCGTTTACTCAATGTTATTATTACAGGTAGTCCGAAACTTATACTCAATGTTGTTATTACATGTAGTCCGATTCCTTGTTCTCAATGTTGTTATTACATGTTGTCCGATTCCTTGTACCCAATGTTGTTATTACATGTAGTCCTATTCCTTGTACTCAATGTGTTATTATATGTTGTCCTATTCCTTTTACTAAAGTTGTTATTACATGTAGTCCTATTCCTTGTACTTTATGTTGTTATTACATGTAGTACGATTCCTTGCACTAAATGTGTTATTACATGTAATCCGATTCCTTGTATTAAATGTGTTATTACATGATGTCCAATTCTTTGTACTCATTGTTGTTATTATATGTAATTCGATTCCTTGTACTCAATGTTGTTATAACATGTAGTCCGACACCTTGTACTCAGCGTTGCTATTACATATATCCATATTCTTTGTACTCAGTGTTGCTATTACATGTAGTCCGATTCCTTGTACTCAGTGTTGCTATTACATGTAGTCCTATTCCTTGTACTCATTGTTGTTATTACATGTAGTCCGATTCCTTGTACTCAATGTTGTTATAACATGAAGTCCAATCTCTTGTACTCAGTGTTGTTATAACATGTTGTCAAATTCCTTGTACTCAGTGTTGTTTTTACATGTAGTCCGATGCCTTGTACTCAATGTTGTTATTACATGTTGTCCAATTCCTTGTACTCAGTGTTGTTATTACATGTAGTCCGATTTCTTGTACTCAGTATTGTTATTACATGTAGTCAGATTCTTTGTACTAAGTGTTGTTATTACATGTAGTCCGATTCCTTGTACTCAGTGTTGTTATTACATGCAGTCATTTTCCTTGTACTAAACGTGTTATTACATGCAGTCCAATCTCTTGTACTCAGAGTTGTTAGTACATGCAGTCCTATTCCTTATACCCAATGTTGTTATTACATGTAGTCTTATTCCTTGTATTCAGTGTTGCTATTACATTGGTCCAATTCCTTGTACTCAGTGTTGCTATAACATATAGTCCTACTCCTTGTACCCTGTGTTGTTATTACATGTAGTCCTAATCATTGTCTTAAATGTGTTTTTATTACATGTACTCGTATTCCTTACTCATTGTTGTTATTACATGTCGTCCAATTCCTTGTACTCAGTGTTGCTATTACATGTAGTCATTTTCCTTGTACTTAGTGTTGTTATTACATGTAGTCCAATTCCTTGTACTCAGTGTTGCTATTACATGTAGTCCTTTTCCTTGTACTCAGTGTTGTTATTACATGTAGTCCTCTTCTTTGTACTCAGTGTTGCTATTACATGTAGACCGACTCCGTGTACTCAGTGTTGTTATAACATGTAGTCCAATTCCGTTTACTCAATGTTATTATTACAGGTAGTCCGATTCCTTATGCTCAATGTTGTTATTACATGTAGTCCGATTCTTTGTACTCAATGTTGTTATTACATGTTGTCCGATTCCTTGTACTCAATGTTGTTATTACATGTAGTCCTATTCCTTGTACTCAATGTGTTATTATATGTTGACCTATTCCTTTTACTAAAGTTGTTATTACATGCAGTCCTATTCCTTGTACTTTATGTTGTTATTACATGTAGTACGATTCCTTGAACTAGATGTGTTATTACATGTAATCCGATTCCTTGTACTAAATGTGTTATTACATGATGTCCAAATCCTTGTACTCATTGTTGTTATTACATGTAATTCGATTCCTTGTACTCAATGTTGTTATAACATGTAGTCCGATTCCTTGTACTCAGCGTTGCTATAACATATATTCCTATTCTTTGTACTCAGTGTTGCTATTACATGTAGTCCGATTCATTGTACTCAGTGTTGTTATTACATTTAGTCCAATTCCTTGTACTCATTGTTGTTATTACATGTAGTCCGATTCCTTGTATTCAATGTTGTTATTACATGTTGTCCAATTCCTTGTACTCAGTGTTGCTATTAAATGTTGTCCGATGCCTTGTACTCAATGTTGTTATTACATGTTGTCCAATTCCTTGTACTCAGTGTTGTTATTACATGTAGTCCGATTCCTTGTACTCAGTGTTGTTATTACATGTAGTCAGATTCCTTGTACTCAGTGTTGTTATTACATGTAGTCCGATTCCTTGTACTCAGTGTTGTTATTACATGTTGTCCAATTCCTTGTACTCAGTGTTGTTATAACATGTAGTCTGATTCCTTGTACTCAATGTTGTTATTATATGGTGTCCAATTCCTTGTACTCAGTGTTGTTATTACATGTAGTCAAATTCCTTGTACTCAGTGTTGTTTTTACATGTTGTCCAATTCCTTGTACTTAGTGTTGTTATTACATGTAGTCCGATTATTTGTACTCAGTGTTGTTATTACATGTAGTCAGATTCCTTGTAATAAATGTTGTTATTACATGTAGTCCGATTCCTTGTACTCAGTGTTGTTATTACATTTAGTCAGATTCCTTGTACTCAATGTTGTTATTACATATAGTCAGAATCCTTGTAATCAATGTTGTTAGGGAACAGAAGATCACTTTAGCTAGAGTGCTGGAGCACGTGGTGGGTTTTGCATGTTTTATTATCTCTAATGAGCTGACTCAATACAACCAAGTCTGCTATTCTCGTCATTTGGATACATTACCGATGTTATATTAACTTTGTTACAAACATATATAGAAGTAAAAGTAGTAAACTTTATAAACGTTACACTCAGAGTGATGTAGTCTATCTATCTCACACAGGCCTACTTGTTATTTTCAGTAAAATTCTTTACATATTATAATCGTCAGATATTATATCTTGTATCAGCTTCCATATAAATATATTTTACATATTGGTAACTATTAAAAGTGCATGCGTTCATCTGTTTTTATATATATCTTATAAGGTGTTTTGTTCTAATGTAAAAATTGTTTAAAAGGTATATTTGAATTTTAGCTAGTTGATATCTAATTAAATTGTATTTGTTTTTTTCGCCATCTACAGAAATGTCAAGTTTTACTTGCAGCAAAAGCTCAATTCATTTTTACTGATAATTATCATTAGAAATTACTATAATTTACTATTATTTAGTTTCAGACGCTGACACCTGAGTTTTAAAAACTGGGTGTCAGGAGAATCACCTGACGAAGGCACAAATCACGGTCATGTATCGTTTTGTATTGTTTTCGCAGATGTTCAAACACGTCCTGTGCCATCTCATCAACTCCCTTAACTTCCATAATAAATCCGGAGCTATAATGTCACCCTGGTGGACTCCCTGCTGAGGAAAACACCACCTTAGACCACTATATCAATCTCCCGGCTTTATACGTGTTATACTCCATTGTTAAACTCGTAAAATGGGTATCAAATGCTTAAGGAAACGATCATTTTATCATCTTGAATTCAACATCTCATGCTCCCAATTTAGGTCCGGAGCGAATTATTTAAATCAATAAACATACAAAACAGTCTTGGTTAGCTTTGAAATTTGAATATAAACAAAAAGCATTGTCAACGGCCAAGATGATTTGTGGTTTGTTTAAGTATGTGAAAATACACTCAATACCAAGCAAGCTTCTGTTATGTTAATGGAATGGAAACTTGAGGACTGTTACCATATAATTTCACCTTGTAAGATGATTGAAAAAGCAACTTTATCACAACTCGTATATCAAAGAGATGAAAACAAACAAATAAAAGGACAAAATGATGATGATATCCACTTGCTTAACGCCCGTATACCTTCTATTTGCTTTAGTACTTCTGTTTCGCTAATAATATGGGATTAATCTTACTCTGAATGTTCAGATAATGCCTAAATTTAAACTTTTTTTTTATTTTCTTTCATTATAATCTTATTCCTTTTTTATAATTTTATTCGCAATAGTAAGTTATATTAAATTAGTTTTCTGGACTGACAGCAGGTTGACTGAAATTCCAAATAAATTAAAACATTCGAGTAAACGCAGCTTAATACTTAACGTCACTGGTCTATGTTGTAAATATATATGCCAGCTGTTGAAATTATTCATAAAGGCAAGGAATTATATAGAAAACGAACGGCCACTGATTGAGATTTTATGAATGCTTGCGTATTCACGCAAAATCTCGCAATATCTTGTTTTTAATTATCTTCACTTCTATTCATCTCAGGAACACAAATCAAAATTCTTACACTGCAGAATAAAATTAAATTGCCATCAAACCATTTCCAGAAATTTGTGTTTAAAATTGTTGACGTACTTGTGGTTTTAATTGTGTATACTGCAGCTAAAATAACAACAAATTACGATACATTTTCCTCCAAACCTCAATATCTTTAATTCAAGATCATTTTGCCTGATCAAAACATGTTTAAACGCCTACGATTACAAAGAACTTACATTTTATGTACAAGAAATCAGTTGCCTGTGAATTAAGAATGATTAATTCGCAAATTATGAATCCTGTGTGTGCTGTTTCATCAACATTAATTTTAGTCAGGAGATACAAGTTACCTATCCTTCTATACACATTCTTGATAAAGGTGTTTGTGCATTAGTTCAAACAAACTTCCTTTTGATATTTTTAATGGTAATGCATTCGATGCATCATTATGTTAAAAACTGTTAACAATTTTAAGGAGATTAAACTTTAATGAATTATTATGTATCCAATGCCTATATGAAGAAGTGCCGAAATTTCATCACAATATTTTCCACCATTCAGAAGATATTGAAACATATCTAAATGTTTGCTGTTTTGGCAACACCGTGACTAAATCTGCATTTATTTTCAATGTAATGTTTAAAGCCCGTGTGTGCCGTAAAATTTGTTTTATTTGAATACTAAATATTTGAACTAAATACTGTTTTATTTATCAATTAAAAATTATCCATTTTCATCTAATTAATAAATATGCCATTAATGTTTTATTTATCAATTAATAAAAATAAAAATAAAAATAAAATTTTGGCTAAAACATGCGCTCCAAACAATAAATGATTGGCAATACATTTAAACCATGTCCACAGCATCGGCATTGCTCAGTTTATAATATTCAGGCTTCTTTTCTTCACCAGCACTTAAATGCTTAAACTTTGAACTTAATTTGACTGGTTATTTACGTATTATATAATGAAAACATCATTCATAATGCTCATCCATCAACATTTTGCATTGGAATTCGACCATAAAATCTATTTTCTATAATATTTCAAAAATACCTCAACTGAAGTTAAAATTTATACACGAAGCACCTGATTGTTCAGGGGAGATAATTCTGACGCGCATTATAAATACTACGTTTTTAGGGATAATACATATATTTTATACATATGTGTAAATACAACAACACAGTTGCTCCCCTTTAACCGGATAGATTGTCACACGGCAATATAACACTGGTTTAACCCTTTACTCCATAGATAGCAGCTTTCCCCCACCAATCACAGAAGGCCTTTGAAAACAGTACAGGAAGAGTTCAGATTGCTCGTAACAAGCAATCTGAACACTTCCTGCACTTTTTTCCACTCTGTCAGAATAATATAAACATGATTCACCCAATAATTCAAAAGCCTTTTATATTAGAGGTGTCTGTATTAGAGGTGTCCAAAGGCGTCTATATGAAGTAAAGGGTTAAACATCTTTTAAACGAAAATGACATACGTACACTTATACATACAATAAATACAAATGGTTTAAATGGTAACTGCGGCTTATAGAGTTTGTTTTTATATTGGAGGCAATTACATATACATATAACGTGTTACCGTATTTATTACGTAAAGTACAGATGATAAAACTAACAAAGAAAATGTTAAATTAGAAGTTGAACTTTAAGTGAACTTTGTCAGGTAGACAATAAAAGTTGAGTAATGGTGAAAATTTATCATATGACACCAAAGTTATGAATAGTTCAAGAACAAGCAATGGTCTGACACTAACAAGAATATTCGAGCTATCCAAACTTACGCCAGCATTTGTCTAGTATATAGAGGAGAGACGCAAGGACGGATAAACAGGACAAAAAAATGTCATGTGCGAAGTTTCATTCAATTCTACAAGCTTATAGGGTACGTATTGGTACCGGGACCTCTACCACTTCAGCGTAGTATAACGTGTGTAAACTTATGTACCGGTATATTTTTTCAAATATCATAATATTTCTCTATTCGATGCATAAAAGAAATTTTGCTTTTGGAGATTTTCAGGGCTATATTCCCAAACACCTTTGAGTTAGAACAAAATAATACTTTTGGAATGCCTCTCATACATCTAACTTAACTTCTTCCTAAAGTTCGAAAAGTGTGATTAATACTGTTAAATACATGTATGTATACATGTATGTGTTTGTATATTTATATTGTACCGATTACACAAAATGCAAAACAAACGTTTGAACTAAGCTCTATGTCATCCATTTGTGCGGAGTAAGATTTCCATCTTGCAAGGAAACATCAATCAGTACATTACAACTCGTTATACTTTCATCTATGTTTTTGTAAGTGTATGTATGGTACATGAATAAATGACGCAATTATTCACTTTTGATGTTGTTTGACTTCTAAGACTGTGGTTACCATTTTGGGAGAGGTTTTCAAACACTCAAAAACATCAATGAGGGACGTTTTACGTCTAATATATCAAATAACATTATATATTTTATGTTTGATTGTGTATAAGACGAAACAAACTGATTCGATTTAAGTTTTGATATTAAGGTTCAAGAATTCAACGATATCTTAAATAAGAAATTATATGTCTGACAAAAGACATAGCAGTCAATGGGAAAGACAACCACAACAGTATAAACATAAGCTATGTAATTGCTATTCAATCTAAAACTATCAAACATTTATTTTATCTAAAGTCTTTTAATCTCCTGAATTCACATTCTGAATATAAAAAAAAACACACGTTAAGACACCGTGACAACGCCACAAAGGCAACAACTCGTCACTCCCATGCGACATCATTACCGTGTTTAGTCATATTTCAAAGTGGCCACCATGGAAACCAGTTTTATTAATTTGACAGATCCGTAGAAAACTCGACAGTTGGGTTCTGCTTTTGTAGCCCTAAATTGGATTCTTCGACTCCAGGCTATGTCTTGCTCATCTTTAATCGGTTCACTTTGATCCGAATGTTCTGTACTCATATTTTATGGAGCAGACATTTTATGCCTGTTTAATCCAATTGCATGTGCTAAACGCCCCCCACTAGACAAGTTGAATGGGAACATCAAGATGATAAATGTCTTTAAGATTCAGAAAGGGTGGTGCTGTAATAAAATTACCCTAGAACCATATCGTGGTGCTTGTGTTATTTCTGACGGACAATGCATTAAAAGAATCACATTATGGCAGGGTTTGCAGTTTTTCCTGCCTTCTTGAACATAAACAATTATTTTACTTGATAATAAGTCAACGTATCTCCTTATCATGATGAAATCATGTGTGGTTTTATTTGATTAAACTATCACTAATGTGGAAGTTACGATTCTCATTCTGCACAAGTTCAGACAGACAGATCTGCGGAAACGGCAATGTGATGTTTACTAGAAAGCGTCAGCTTGTCTAAGGAAAATTACGGCGTAGCAACCAATATCGATAGCTGATTGCGTTATCGGTGCGTTTGATTGACAGCCCGCGTAAGGTCAGTTGCGAAGGATACTGTATCTATTAAGAGTCATAAATGTGTACAACAAAACATATGTGATATTGCTTCACTTATAGACGGCTAAGCACTAATAGCCGAGCTTAAATAAATATGCATACGTCTTTCTAATTTGATTGGTATTATCGTAGCGTTTTGTTTATTTTATGAAACATGTTTAAAAAAAATGACATGCTATAATATCCAAATTATTTTCTTTTTGTTTTGTTTTGTTTCTGTGGGCATATATAAAATAACTGACAAAAAATAGTTCGAAGAGTTAAAAGAAGACACTGTCGCGTATGATCATTTTGGCGGTGATTAAGCGGAGCTTGCTCATGGAGAACTTGCTAGTGAACCCAACCTCGGTGTTCCTCTGTTGTCACATTTTCTTTCTACATGTTTGTATTCTTTATATTGTTTATGTTCACACAGTTGTGAAAGGTGTCTTTTTGAATGCTACATGTACTTCTCCTGTTTGGAGTATATTTTCTTACTTTTGATCGCAGTTCATAGTTATACAATTAGCAAACAACTAGTAATTTGTCATACTTTCATTTATGAGCCATCCCATTGTATGTTTTACTAATTTTTTGTGTTTTAATGCTAGATATCTAAATGACTTGTTATATTTTGATGAAATGGATAATGTATTGTTTATGTATAAACTCAATCATTCGACGTATGTGTTTTATTTTGCTTTTTGAAGAAATTTTTTGCTGTTTTGCGGTTTAAGAGGTTACAAAAAGAAGTTACTAAATCAATCAAAACATGACTTGTAGAATGTTTAATCACAGGAAATTAGTTTGTTTGAATAGCTTGAGTCATTTTCATGCCATCGAATACAAACAGATAATCTGTTAACCTAACTACCATTTCCTGGTATCTTGTAAGGTTAACCAGTACTCGGGCACAAACATCTCCTCAAGTAACTAATAACTTTTCCTCTTGAATAAGCGGGTGATATATCTATGACAATCAGACGAAATATCATATATCAATCGTCTCGAAGACTGTAGCCGGGCAGAGATTCGAACTCATGACCACTTGATTGATATACGGACGCGCTACCGACGCAGCTTACCCATATCTTCTGACAGGAAAGTTATTCACGTTGTTTTAGATAGTTATTAGTATAAACAAGTTAACATAAAAAATAAAAAGATAAAATTGTATTCGTGACGTAACGCTTTCATTTAATCTCTATAGAAGTTTGATGTCCATTTCCCCATGAACATTCATTTTTTAACTTAGTACATAATTTTGGATTAAATCAACCGTGACCAAGATAGTGAATTATTAACATTTTTTTTAAGTTTTTGACATTATGAAGGCTTTGCCGTTCCAGTTTTCAAACTTAAACTTTAGAATTAAACGCATATTAACATGTTTATTGGTGCTAGATAAAGTTCAAATAGGAAATATAGATAATCGACTACATTAATGATAAATATAAGAAATGAACATGTGAACATTTTTTGTTGAATATCCATGAGATACGGAATGGATGTGTTAGATGAACAAGTGATATGGCATATGATTGCATAGATACCTTAGTTATTAGTTAATATTAGATAAACAAAGCCTATATTTCAACATCTGAATCTTGGTAAATGGTAAGTGTATAGTTGTAATTGTTGGTAATAAAGTGCAAAGTCATTTGCCAAAAGTGAGGGTTTTAAGTTCGTTGTTGTTACAATTTCTCACTTCGATAACTATTAGTTCTGAGTTGTATCACATGGATTTGACATTCTGAGCATGTATGCGTTTTCTGAAAACTGAAGCTCCCAGGACACAGCCATACAAACAGCGTGAATACAGTATATAAGATACTCATAAAATACTTTGCAAACATACAGATGAAATACGGGTTCATCGCATTGCAACGGTCAGTGGAAAAACCTCCACTTGGGGGGGGGGGGGGGGGGGGGGGGGGCTCAAATGCAACAAAGCTCTTCCCTATGACATCAAAGTATTATAGATAAAGCACCGACAGACTATCCTCTGCGGTCATGTGCTGAAATAACAAAAAACAGGATAAGAGTATTTGAATCTGTAGTGTGTTGCATGTTTGCTAGTTTGTTGGGATTTTTTCAGCTTAATAAATTTGAGGTTTATACCATACACAGGAATGCAAGAGTGCGGTTTGGTTACACAGTCTCGTTTTAAGATGCGACGACGGGTGTACACATAAACTCTGGTTTAATATCCACATTGGTGTTTTTACCACAGTGAAATTTCTTCAGATTATGCTGCTGTAAGGTTTTCTTCAAATGTTTCACCTTTTTCACTTAAAAACTCTGGGTGTGTGTAGAGGACTAATTAATACTATCTTGTATGTTATGGTCATGACATGTCCAGACAATGGACAGAACGACTGTGTACATATAAATGGGAAAGTATTTTTGCTGTGTATCATATACATCTAATTAACAAGTAATTAACCAAATTTTATATGGCACTGAAAGTTTGGGGAAAAAATACGACGTCATGACGTCATACTGACATCTCTGACGTCACAAATTCAGGCGTTTGTTTACAAGTGGCGGTGTCCGCAGAAATGTATGAGACATTATTAAGCTGTTTTATGAAAGTAAATCTGTTACCACAATAAAAAGAATCAGGTATTCAATATATCTGTTTTTTATTATAAATTACTTTCTGATAGGATGAAACTATTAGGTTGACAAATGATTATTATAAAATGTTAATGTTGTGTTTTTTACCATTAGCATAATATTACCATTACAAGTGGGTAATACTTTGAAATCAGAAAAAAACGGCATCTAAAACAACAAATTTATTAATGTTATATAGTGAAAGCAATGTTTGTGTCTTTACTTTAGTCCTGCTGATTTTCATAAGTTGCTACTGTAAAAAATGGGTCATAACATGTTTGTCAATTCACATCATTTAAAAAAGATTTGTTTGTAAAATAAAATAATGTTATTAGAATATCACGATTATTAATTAATACATTATTAATGTAATAATAGCTTTACTTGGTACGATGTTTTATGTCACGGGTAATCTAAGGCTAGTGCTCCCTTTTTAATGTAATAATTATTACTAGTACATGACTGTATTTGTATTTGTACAATGCAATAGAATAGAAATTCGCGTCATTTTAGTTGAATATTTATAAAGAAATAAGCGAAATTGCAAACAGTTGTTGTCTTTTTTCAAACTCACCAAACACAATAAATTTCGATACTGTTATGTAAATAGCATTTTTTACACATATGCTGGCGTAACTCTAGTGAATGTAGAGACATATACTTTTTTGAATGTGGTTTAACGCCATTTTCAACACATATAAGGTTATATATGGTATATCCAGTTTTACTGGTGGAGGAAGACCTCGGACTGTGTAGAACCACCGTCCTTCCGCAAGTAACTGGAAACTTTCTCACATAAAGTTTTTTGGAGCGAGAGGGACTCGGGACGGCGCCTTAGACCATTCGGCTACGATGAACCCTAAATACATACACAAAAGGAGAATTGTATTACTTAATGTTAATACTTAAAACATGAACAAAACAAAAAAACAATTTTGAAGATATAAAAAAAATACCGCCCAGTGTCACACTGGATATTTGACAAAACATGATTTTGAACATTCTAAAAATATAAGGCGACTGCCCCTTTTTCACTAACATAAAAGTTCATTCATCAGGTAAACCTTCAGTACCGAACTAACAAAAAAGCAGCCGACGTAACGTCTCATGTGAGGTTTCAACTCTTCAAAATGAAAACAAATGCACTTGTTCATAGCCAAAAAAATGAAATAAATTTGCAAAGTAAAAGAGATGATGAACGAGAGGTATTAATCACTGTTGAACACTTTGTCACTTTCATGCGGCATTTCCATTGACAACTTTCAGTTCATCTAGAATTTACAATACTGCGTCTAACACGTGATAATCCTGAAAAATGCTCTCGTATAAAGAGGAGCCCGCCTTCCTATTAAAGATGCGCTCGCGCTGTCGGAGCTGCGGTCAATTGCAGCGCCGCCGTTGCCGCCACTGGGATAGAGCCTATATTTCATTTTCAAAATCATGAGATCGCGTCTACAGACAAAGTTAAAATAAAAAACATCCACACCATGTAGTGATGCACGGAGGCTATTGGGGTGTCAATGTGCATGTTCATATGTTTGAAATATTTTTTATCACTTTAATTCAGGTATAAAATGTGTTTTTACCGTATAGAGAATCTGGCTCCTGCTTTACCAACATTTTACTTAAATACTTAAAAACTTAACTTAGTTTTGACTGGTTATTTATCTATTATATATTTAATAACAATGAAACCATATGCAGTTTTACTGGAACCAGTCTAAAATCATGATCAACTGGATACTTTTCATAGATTTAAGATTTTAAGTATTTAAGTATATCTTGGTGAAACAGGAGTTTGATGTTCTAGTTCACGGCAGGACAAACATTGCAATATCGTTTAACTCTTTTAACATTATTTTTCATATTATTAAATTGGTGTTAAATTTTATATTTATGATGTTCGTTTGTTTAACTAAGAATATAAATATAAAAAAAATCTTACAACAAACATAAATAATTTACGAACATAAATTAAATTAAACAATAAGAATAAAAATTAAGAACATGAAAATAAAAAACAAACACACAATTTTGTGTTGGCACCTAAAACAGGTCACTGTCAACATTGTTTATTTATTTATTTCTATCTTATATTTACCGTTATCTTTGGATGCATTCGCAATTTGTGTTTCTGTGAGAATATTAAAAAAATGTTTACATGTTTATATACTAAACTAATAACCCGCTCTCAGTCCGCTTCCTGGGTAAAACCAGTTCTGGGTGTTGCTTTTAAGAAGCATCCGGTAGAGCTGATCGAACCCACAACCTTTGGCGTGAGTGGCCACCACTCTATCCATAAAAGTTTGGGGGTTTCTTCGCAACCAAACTTAAATGAATTAGTTTAAACTAAAGTCATTTAATCTTTAAAAATGTGTTTTAATAAACATAAGCGTAAGTATGTAGATATGTCTGTAACATATGGACATGCGCATTCCAACTAGTTTTTTTCTCATTATCACGTTTTCAATCAGTATTGTCGCTTTACAGATCTAATGTAAATCTTGCATCCGTACATGGGCGTGCTCTTTAACACTTACATTACTTCTCAAATACTAACGTCCATGTCAGATCTGTATACTTTTACTTTAACCAGTTCATAACACCCGTACCGCCATTCAGACTCAAATACAGGATTGTACATGACATGTTTCTCGCATCCCCGGGCAGCCATTGGCCTAATTGTGAGCACACCCACACAATGCATTCTGTGAGGCGTGTAACAAAACTGTGTACTACAAATGCTGTAATTAATTTTCTATGACACATTAAGATTTTAAAACGTATTAAAGCCAGAAGGACCAAGAAATAACCACAAAGGCGCTTCAGTGCGCGGGGCGGTTATTGCGCGAAAACAAATTACCAACAGACATGGGAGGAGTTCCGATTATCACGCCTTTTTGAATAACAAATATCCAGACATGGAGTGGTGTGATGGATTTTATGACATTTCATTAAAATTTTACATTCATTTTTTTACATTTACGTTTTTGCTTCTGGGCTCCAATTCAGCGTTCAATTAGATGCTTAAAAACGGTGTTACATATCAATAGATTAAAGCGGGAACTGTCACTTTGATTAGTTTCAATCTAAGACTTGGAATGACGCATTCAGGGGGCGGCTCGTTCACACAAAATTGAATTATTTGTATAAATTAATGATATCAAAAACAAATAAAAAGGTCAAAGGGGTGATGTCAAAACCGCTTAAATGTTTGTTTTTTCTGACAAACCCTATGCATAGAGTTAAATTCGTGCCCATGCTTGCTTCTTCCTACAAGAAACCCGAGTTCGAATCCAGTCGTCTTCGGTGCCAGTGAGATATTACATAATGAGTGATTGTCAGGACGGTCCAAAGGTATTTTTAACATGATTTTGTTATTTCGGTTTTGTTTAACATCAACCTGACTTGAATCTGCGTCCCCATCTTGTTATATACTGTCTTAATTATGCAAATATATATACATGTATACATATAGTGTGATATAATAAACGATTTATATCAGGATTTTTCAAAATTGTAAAATTTACTACGAACATTTTTCCCCAATTTATCATACCTATATATATTGTGTTATTGTATTCTAGGTATAATGATATTAGAAATAAGTTTATATAAATATTATATAAGAAGACCAAGTATGATCAAATTTGTAACATTGCTACAATCTTCAAACAAAATTAAACTTGCTAAACTTAGCTAATACATATAGGAAGCTTTAAAAATTAGACGTTCTATTCCGAACTTTATTTTAAATTAATAAATTAATATTACATTCTCACGAAAGCTATGTCGAATGTTATGTATGTGTTTTTAATAAAATAAGCTGAATGGATAAATTATATATGGTTGGGTAAAATACTAACATTACATGGGTTAATCATGTCTTTGTTACTTAATAAATTTTGTCTAACAGACACGTCTATATATCAAGCATTTTATACTTTTTCAAAATTTAATGTTTATAATGCTTATGTATGTCATATGCAAATATATTGTCAATTGTATGTATACTTATGAGAAACTGTAAAGTTTAAGTCAATAAAATATGTCGTTTTTTTATATACTGATTGACCCCGTATTGCTAAAGCGATATCTATTTAAACATGCAAAAATAATATATTGAAAAGGGATTGTTTAACCAGGGCTACGTGCGTAAGTTAGACTAAAATAGATTCCCCACTTAAAGTTGAAACATATTTTGTGATGTATTAAATAGGTCACCAGATTTTATTTTAGTTTCAATTTGATCCGTCGTACAGTTTAAAACGTTGTGAAATTTGTTTCATCTTAGAAAAATCAGAATGACGATGAGAAGGTCGTTAAGCAGTATTTAAGTGCTGTCTATTTTTAGAATGGGGATTTAGTTTCAAGTTTACCACTCCGATTGAAACATCGATTTTTTATGTGCTGGTGAATAAGATACACTTAACCATCCGAGGCATTTATTGTGATTTTTCCTTATATAGACCCTTAAACTTTATGAAACACTGTTCGTATTGCTTCTATGGTGGCATGCGACTGTCATCACATTACACGTGACTTCCAGAACGATATTTGAGTTGAGTTAGTTTAAACTTGATCATTTTACTTCGATTATGAAACAAGTTATTCCAAGCAAGAATACAAATCACACTCGAAGTCTTCTTGTGTAGAACCATTACTTAGCATATGCGGAAATCTTGCTCAAGGACACCATACATAGCCGTTGGGGGATCAAACCCACAACCCTGCGATCCTGGGTTCGATGATATTCACTTGGATCACAATTTCCACATCTTATGCGCGACTAATATGACATAATATGTCGACTTATTGATAAATAGTATTACTCCATATGTTTTAGTGTAGAATTAAATAACGACTAAATTGCTGAAAATAATAACGCGCCGCAAAAATCAAGACGACAGAAACTAGCCACCATAGGTTTCGAAATCTGTTAAAATTCTGCTGACACCTGTATTTAAATCTGTGTTATATATTTACTGTGTGTTTTGTTTTATAAATATGTAATTGACAATAACAGTATGTAATTGACAATAAAAGGACGTGATAAGCAATTAGTATTGCCGTATTGGTTCCCCGCCCATCATTAACAAATATGCTTCATCATTTTTGCGTTTCTAACATCTCTGGTTAACCAGTGGTGGACCAAGGAACTTACATCACTTTCAGTATCACTTTGAGCCAGTTTTTCACTCATCCCTCCTCCTGCCATCCTGTTAATCCGCCTGTGTGTACAACATTTTATGTAACATGTCTCATTTGCATAATATGAATTCCGCAGCCTCCATAAAATAAACCTTTTTTATTAATTATTATGTCCTTATCCAAATATAAACAAACCACAGTAATAGCTAAATGCCATTTTAATCAATGTTCGAGCTTCGTTAATTTCTTGTTATGCATCCTAATGACGGTGTCACTTATTTTTTGTTGTTACTTAGCAACTATATTTGTGGTTTTTTCGTTAAACTGTTTCTATAATCCTATTGCCACTGTGTACCATTTATATTTCATTAAAAACTTCTTCAAAAAAGTCTGTCTTAAGCAGCCAGTCAAGGGAAAGAGCAAAAGTGGACTTTTAAAAAAGGTTGTTGCTTAATTCAGGTGAATTTGCACTGAAAGTATAAAATTGAGATATAGCAAATGTAGCTGCTTTAAACAATTGTTTTTTAATAGAGGTGTCCGCTTACATGAGTTTGACTGTATATTTTATTAAATACACCTTCACATTGATGTATTATAGTAAAGGTACACAATGTACGTAACAGGTCATTTTTCTTGAAACTGATCTTGACCTTGGTTATTTAAAGGGCACCGTCATTTGACATGTGGGCACCCCGCAAACCCAGAAACCCACTTGTAATAGCGAAAGCAAAGCTAGCCACAGAATCAATGGCTGCAATTGCTTTGAAAATGACCTCAGCTGGAATTGAAATCCGGCGGTCGTATTCACTAACCATTCTTGAGATTATTCTTGAGATTATTCCAAGACTTAATCTTGGAAATCCACATTTGAACCTTAAATATCTAGTTCACCGTTACCGATAGAATAATTTTGAAAGTTAATCTGACTATATATTAGGTGCCACTACATGCTTGAAAATGATGATTTTCCAAATTTCACAACTGCGGTAAACTGTCTTCAACCAAGCGAGAACCGCGACGCCATGTTGTGCATGTATATACATTGTACTTACTCAATCAAAATGTTTCGCACAACAAGGTTTCGTCCAAATAGAATAAACATGCTGATATAACATTAATCAAACAAAATCAATAGAAAATTTAGAATTGAATACAGTTTTATATATCATCAAGAATTATTGCTACTGATATTATTTATAAAACGTTTTATATAATATTAATAAAAATGTATATTTTCAGATCTAGTCGTTCTCCTGTATAAGAATGTTATTATTATGTATGTGAATGGGATGTAAGCTTGTGTATGAATTGACATTGATATTCTAATTTTGATTGCTTTATATGAATTGATAATCACACTACAATCTTTGCCAGCACTAGTGAGTTTACTTCAGGTTAACGCTCCTCTGTGCGGAGTGATTTAAATCATTCACTTCTCATCTCTGGGGTCGTAGGTTCGAGTTCCGATCTGTCCGAAAACGTAATGTGAGATTGTTTTCAAGTTACTTGAGTAGGTATAATGGTCCTATTCACATTTTTTTAGGTCTTCGTCCACCAATAAAACTATATATATATATATATATATATATATATATATATATATTTTTTTTTTTTTTTTTTTTTTACATTATAAAATGTGATTTTAATCTGTAAAACAATATGTTGTTAATACGAACTTAAAGGACCAAATAGTACATTTTGGGGGAGTTATATCATAAGAAAGTTTTTCAGAAAATATTTTTCGAAAACATATATTAAAAAAATTAAATAAAAGAGTGTTTCTCTTGTGTTATCACCAAAATAACATAAATCAGTTTCACTTAATTCACAGTTTTGAATTTGTAATATATATATTCGGTGGAAAAAAAAGTGTACTGTAGAGTTTTGTGTTTTGGGTTATTGAGTTCCTATTAAGAAAAATGCGTTGTATTGGATTTAAATCGTATCACCACATTTTCCTTTGTGATATAAATTGAATATAAGTATGTTGTTAACTTATCTCCATTTTATTATTCAAAATGAAACCAAATTATTATTTATAATCATATTATGTTTTAAAGTGGCTCTACAGAACAACAGGCCAGCCGTCGCCCAGAGTTACCCGTGCGTAAACTTTCGGGATTGTTACCTCGGCCAAAGTCGTCCTGGAACTCGCTCAGCTATAGTGAATAGAAAATAAAACGAACGATGTCAGTGTTAACAAGAAAAAAAAAGGAAAATAAACATTTTGTTGAATTTTGTTGAAAATGACCATTCAGCATCGTTGATAATCAACACCCGTCTGGTGGGTCAGTGAGGTAAGCAAAGCACCATGATTGCATGTATTACACGTGCATCTTCAGGCAATGTATGGTGCTAAAGGACACATATCATCCCGTTAGTAATTAACCCGAACAATTATATGTAGACATGTCTATTGATATGATAGTAGCAAGTGTGATCCGGTGTGGTATTCACCAAACAGTCTTATGAATATTCTTAGACTTGAATTCAATAATGAATTTTGAAAAACACACTTGGAGACCATTTTTTAGGCTAACCCTTTACTCCATAGATATGCATTATCCCGCACCAATCACAGACGTCCTTTGAAAACAGTGCAGTTACGAACTCTTCCTGCACTGTTTTCAACTCTGTCAGTTAATATAAACATAATTCACGTAATAATTCAAAAGCATTCTATATTGGGTGTCAAAAGGCGTTTATATTAAGAAGTGTCCAAAGGCGTCAATATGAAGTAAAGGGTTAAACTTTACAAGCATGTATGAACATCTGATATAGCTCGTATAGTTTAATATACTCTCACAATTATTCTATATGTCATGGTAACCCAGATATCTAAGGTTGCAATTTGGGATTTTTAAGTTCAAGTCTTAGAATGTTCTCAAGAATGGTTGGTGAATAAGATCCCAGGTCTGTCGGTGAAAATAACATTTGGTAAGAACAGGCGTGGGGCCTTACAGGAAGGATACTGTTACCTATACACTGTAATATAACAATAGTGTTGTTGCTGTAATCATGGTAACTTTACAGAGAAGGAAAAGCAACTGATTGATATTTTTTAACGCTCGCGTATTCACGCAAAATCTCGCAATATCTCGTTTTCAATTATCTTAACTTCCGTTCATCTCAGGAGCACACATCAAAATTCTTACATTGCAGAACGATTTTTTATCAAAGCAATACCATTCCCAGCAATTTGTATTTAAAGTTGTTGAAGTTTATCTGATTACAAAATGTGTATACTGCAAATAAAATGACAACAAATTACGCGAAATTTTATTTCAAACCTCAATATCTTTAATTCAAGATCATTTTTCGTTATCGAAACATTTTAAAACATCTACGATAACATACAACTTAGATTTTATGTACAAGAAATCAGTTTCCTATAAATTATGAATGATTATTTACCAAATAAATCCTTCGTGTGCTATTTTATTAACATTTAGTCCGAAGATGAAAATTTCCTATCTTTCTATATAAGTCTTTGCTGTCATCTATCACAAAAAGTGTTAAATGTATTTTAATTTCACCAGTGTTTATCGAGGTGATGAAAGCAAAAACCATTTTGTATATTTAGTTCTTATTTCATTGCAAGGAGGGATGGGGGTGGTGGTGGTGGGGTGGGGGATATAGTTTTATCACTTTTCATAACATTGAAAACAAGGGAATGCGGGTATAGTGACGATATGTTTCGAATTTTTAACAGTATTCCATTTTGTAATATCTCGTCATTAAAACGTTTCAGATGGTTCACTGTTGTATTTTTTGTGAAGCTTAAAGGGACAATCACCCTCAGCCAGACTAGAATGAATAAAAATGTGTTCTACAGATTTCGACAAATATAATGTATTCGGACTGTACTGGGCTATCCAAGTTTTTTATGTCTCTTTAGGATTCATTTTTAGTGCGTTTTACCTTATTTTCTTAACTTATGAACTATAAATGATAATAAGTATTCAAGTAAAATAAGGTACTCAATTTGTAACTATTACTACTGTGATTAGGTACTGAAACTGTGTGATATAATGACATTGTGTGATACAATGACATTCTGTAATAAAATGACATTGTGTGATATGATGACATTATGTGATATAATGACATTGTGTGATATGATGCCATTTCGTGATATAATGACATTTTGTGATATGATAACATTCTGTGATATGATGACATTCTGTGATATGATGACATTCTGTGATATAATGGCAATGTGTGATATAATGAAATTCTGTGATATAATAACATTGTGTGATATAATGGCATTGTGTAATATAATGACATTGTGTGATATAATGACACACTGTGATATGATGATATGTGTGATATAATGACATTGTGTGATATAATGACATTGTGTGATATAATGACATCGTGTAATATAATGACATCGTGTGATATAATGACATTCTGTAATAAAATGACACTGTGTGATATAATGACATTATGTGATATAATGACATTGTGTGATATGATGACATTGTGTGATATATTGGCATAGTGTGATATGATGACATGCTGTGATATAATGACATTCTTTGATATAATGATATTGTGTGATATGATGACATTGGGTGATATAATGAAATTGTTTGATATAATGACATGCTGTGATATAATGACAATCTGTGTTATAATGACGTTTTGTAATAAGATGACATTATGTGATATAGTGATATTCTGAGATATAATGACATTGTGTGATATAATGACATTCTGTGATATAATGATATTACGTGATATAATGACATTCTCGATATAATGACATTATGTGATATAATGACATTGTTTGATAACAATGATATAATGACATTTTGTGATATAATGACATTCTGTGATATAATGACATACTGTGATATTCAAAGTATAGATCAATAGTTATTCTAGATAAATGATTATCTTAATCTAATTACTTGTTTTTCATATTTTTCATAAATATATTTTCCGTGTCAGTATATATACATGGTGACTATGTCGTTTTTGATACTTTGTCTTTAGATGGACATTTCTTTTTTTTTATTATCTGAGACCAGAACCAATATTGCCGATAAAACAAGAAACTTAAAAGCTCGCAATCTAACCAAGAATATGAAATTTACATAACGATTGAAGGTTTATTTAATATACGATGAATCAGGTGTTTTTATTCTAATGTTGAGTTTTTTGACGATATTGCTTTTTACTTTATTACTTCAAAGATTATACAGTAGCAAAACTTGGCAAAATCTAAGCTTTAAGACAGATGTCATGATGTGTAGTATAAGGCTATAATATATCAAACTGGAGATTGTATAATGTATATTTCATGTTGGTAAGCGTTTCAATCAGGTTTTTATATGTTTTAGTTAAGATAAATCTTCTAATTAGCAATGAACCAAATTATCCTCTCATATTAACAATTATAAATATCAAATACCTTTGATTAATGACTTTAATATTAATGCATTACTGTCAAAAATGACTTTTACACATTACGGTCAAAATCACCGCATAAATCTCATTAAACTGAAAACATGACCCAATCAGACAATACTAAATTGTGGGGGGGTTTCTTTTGAATAAATGGTTCATTATTTTGTACCATTTGTTGAACTGGCGTTAGAAAAACACTCAAATACACCCCCGCCCCCCCCCCCCCCCCCCCCCCCCCCCCCCCCCCACCACCACCACCACCACCACAAAGTAGTAATTATACACAACACAAACATATCATGAAAATACGTTTAATGAATAATGAATAACCTTGATAGTTACCACAAACACGTTCCAACACACAAATATCACACAAATAAACAATATAATAAATCATAAAATATAATATTCAATGTTTAAGTTAATATTCTTAATAATATAATACAAAAACATAATTTTCAATATTTATCAAAAGGGCCTTCGAGTTTTAGAATGACGTATCGACTTTGGACGTTGTTTGTTTTTCCCCGGATATTTAACAATTTCTTAATAAGCATAAGCAGGAAAAGAAATAATAGAAAATAAAAGTATTTAATTAAGCCTGGCAATACAACATGAAAACGCAGAACTAAACTGGTAAATGAAAACGAGCCTTTTATCTACCTGTCTTGGTAGTTGTATGTGCTTAACTATTTTGTTTTAATGCCTATAGTTTGTTAGTTAATACAAATTTATTTAGGTCAATTACGAAGAAAACTCAGAGTTTATATGGACCGCTCTCGAGTCCGCCTACTGGGTAAAACCAGTACTGAGTGTTGTTGTTGTTTTTTAGAGGTGTCAGGTCGAGATGGGGATCGAATCTGCAACCTCTGGCGTGAGCGGCCAACACACTATCCACTTCACTCCGCCCGGGTATGCAATGTTGATTAGGATTGTCTAAAGTTAACCTTATATCAGTATTTGTAACAGAGTGCACAGTCGTTATTGATGCAAAATAGCCCCATTAGCTCAGTCGGTAGAGCACCGGACTTCTAGTCTCGGGGTTGCGGGTTCGATTACCTGGGCAGGTCAACTAAAATTAGTAATAGTCGTTTGGACTTTAAACCGAGGACCCGAGTGACACCGCTATACACGAGCTCGCTAAAGAACCGGAAGAATCTTATTGTATCCTGCATCATCCCCTACAAACCTAAAAATGCAAACACTTCTGGAGACATCGCCTATTTGGAAAACCGGTGGCAATGTAACATGAGCTTGTATACAGCATTATACAGGTACGATGTTTATATGGATACACTGAATCTGCAGGTAGTCATATAACCTATATTTATCTGAATGAAGTCACCAACCTTTAACGGTAGCTATTGGCCGTCCTAACGGGAGACAACAGTAAGTGTAAAGTAACCAAGGGCGCGTTTCGCAAAAATAACTTAACGACAAAAATCGCCGTAAACGTTAATCAACCTTTACATAGTATCTTAATATTCACCCAAATGAACACAAAATTGACTCATATCATGAAGAATTTTTTTTTCTAGAAATATAATTATTTCGATTTAAATTTGTGCATACAAGGAGAAAATTCTCAAATTTACTTACAGCGAATTTTTAGCCAAATGCATAGCCCTACTTAGTGTCGTGATCACCGGCAATATGATCATACGCGACAGGGACTACTTTAATCCTCGAATTTCCTTTGATTCACGTATTTTATATATGCAAGCATTACCAACTCAAACAATAAAAACATTTAGTTGACATTGTATTAAATGTCATTTTTTAAAATATGTTGTATAAAATAAATCAAATGCTACAATAATATTAATCAAATTAAGGAGGCGTATGAATATTCACTGAAGTCAGGCTATCAGTACTTTATAAAACTTTGATTATCCTTATCAAATTATTTTTAAAAACGCAACCTAGGTACTATTTTTGATTAGTTATTTAAACTTATTAATAGTATTTTCACATAATTTACATGTCTTCCAATTACCAAACCGCCTCATCAACGACAAAATTCATCTAATTTCATTTAATTAATGGTATACTTAACAAATAAAATCGTGTTATGGATTTCAAGTTATCGTTTTATAAGATAAATTTATCCTGTTTTTATCAGTTAACCTTAATCACCTAGTAATCATTTATTATAAAATAACACAACGGTGACAGGTGGAACATGGTATCAGTATGGTGTATACAGTGAAGTTGTATAAAAATCTTACAAAAGTTTCCATTTTTTACTGAATTAATATTATTGAACAATTCAATTCATTTTGTAGTTGTATGGTGTTTAGCGTTGCTTTCAACAATTTTTCAGACAGTATTTTAAGAGCTGCCACACTGGAGTATCATGCCAAGGACATATGGTATGTAGCCCCATCCATTGACATTATACTGACACCGGGCCGACCAGACCTAGAACAATCCTCTGAATGTTGATCCCCAAGCGAGGAAGCTTCTAGTACCATTTTCAAGTCTTTGGTATGACTCGGCCGGGCACCGAACCCACAACCTTCTGTATTCGAGGCGGACGCCCTACCCTTAAATCACCGTTGAGGTATAACAATTCAATTCATCAATTCAGTTTGACACAACTTTATTAATGAGAGACTCTGTGATGCGCGCTGAGTAGTTTAGATACAAATATTATATGAGTTCCCATTTTACTTTTTAATTTATTAACGAGTTTAATATATTTAATAATGATCAAATATGGTATTCTATTCATCACAAAAAGGTCGGGGATCGTATTCACCAACCATGGTTATATGAATATTATTAGACTTTAGGTTTAAAATCCAAATTTCAACCTTAGATATCTAGTTTACCATGACATAGATAATAACTGCGAGAGTTTATTTGACTATGTATCACACCATTGGTTCAAAAAGGTACCAAGTGCCTTCTTATTTCATATATACTTGGTACCTTATTGCTTTAATGGGACGAATTATTATATGTCCCTATATGCTTACACATTTTAGTTTCAAAACAACCCGAGTGTATGAGTAAATAGACAATATAATCAGAGTGTAATCGTATATTGACAATGTGACCCAATTGTAAGCTTGCATTGACAACATGACCTGAGTGCAATCTTGTATTGACAACATAACCCAAGTGTTAGATTATTTAGACAATATAACCAAAATGTAATATGACCAGCGTGAAAGCGAATATTGACAATATGACCCAAGTCTAAGCGTATATTGACAACATGACCCAAGTGTAAGCGTATATTGACAGTATGACCCAAGTGTAAGCTTATATTGACAACATGACCCAAGTGTAAGCGTATGTTGACAGTAAGGCCTGAGGGTAAACGTATGTTGACAACATTATCCAAGTGTAAGCGTATATTGACAACATGACCCAAGTGTAAGCATTATATTGACAACATGACCCAGGTGTAAGCTTATATTGACAACATGACCCAAATGTAAGCGTATATTGACAACATGACCCAAGTGTAAGCTAATATTGACAACATGACCCAAGATTAAGCGTATATTGACAACATGATCCATATGTAAGCGTATATTTACAACATGACCTAAGAGTAAGCTTATATTGACAACATGACCTGACTGCAAGCTTATATTGACACTATAACCCTAGTGTAAGCTTCAAGTGTAAGCTTATATTGACACTATGACCCTACTTTAAGATTATATTGACACTATGATACTATTGTAAGCTTATTTTGACTATACGAACCGAAAGTAAGCCTTTTATTGACTAAACGACCCGAATGAAAGCTTATATTGACTATATGTCACTAGTGTAAGCTTATATTAACTATACGACCCCAGAGTAAGCTTATATTGACTATACGACCCGAACGTAAGCTTAAATTGACTATACGACCGTAGTGTAAGCTTATATTGACTAGACGACCCTAGTGTAAGCTTATTTTGACTGTTCAACCCCAGTATAAGCTTATATTGACTATACGTCACTAGTGTTAGCTTATATTGACTTTACGATCCCAGTGTGAGCTTATTTTGACTATGCGACGCTAGTGTAAGCTTATTTTGACTATACGACCCTAGTGTAAGCTTATATTGACTATACGACCGTAGTGTGAGCTTGTATCAGCAATACGACCCTAGTGTAAGCTTATTCTAGTATTGAAAATTAAGACAGGATCGTGATATTAGTGAAACAAAGGTAGAAAAAGAACAAGCAAATGAATAAATGATTCTCACCGCGACTCCCCTTCTTACTATAGACAGTCGTCCTACAAGACTGGCCATGTTATCAAACAGTGCCGCTTGTACATTACCATACGGATCTTTAACGACATTACCCATGTCCCCAACATGGCGTGACCTGAAAATTAAACATATATCGTTCATCAGTTGGGTTGTACATATCAACCGTATTCTAGCACGATTTCACAAACTGTTACCATGTGGTTACCCTTACAAAGGTTCCATGTGTTAGAATGCATTTGATTTCATCTCTAAAATCATTTTGTTCAATATAATCTCTGTTGTGTTAATTTTGTTTCAGGCAATATCTAACAATTAAAAACACACAGATGAGACTATAGATATCGGAATACCTTTATAATTGGAGGGTTACCTGGTACTATACTCGTACTTACTGGCGTTCGCATCTCACCAGTAAATGGTACATAAACCATTAGTAAATGAACAAAAAAATGTTTTGTTTTTTATATAATTTCACCCCAGACAAAACAATATCAGCGATATGGTACAGTCTGGTATAATTAGTCATGGTTTTAAGTTTGAAATTGTGTCGTCTGGTTTTAACGTAAGTCAATTAGCCATTTTTCCAAATGGACATGGCGGGTTAACGACAGTCGCTTCGCCAACCGGCCACGTTGCATTATTTGTCTAAGTAAATACATTGAAGTGTTTACTTAGATATGGTCATCTTGTCTAAGGAAAATGGCAGTGTAGCACCCAATATCGATCGATGATTAGATTATCGACTTGTTTGATTGACAGCCCGCTACAGGCCAATTAACTGAAAGCTATTACAAAGTTATGTTTCAATAATCGTCTGATTCAGTTTTACTTATTAAGGTATATGTCAGCTATATGTCACATTGCCGTAACCTCATTCAAAGTCTAATTTACCTCTGGGGATCTCTGGGCGAGCCGTGGTTTGACCGGAAGGGGTTATAATGGCCTCCCATGGAGTCACATCCATCTGACATGTCTCCCGATTCAGTGATATGAAGTCCGTGGTATGTCCAGTTCCCATCGGCCACCATTCCTGAGATACTGGCTTTCACTTGCATTGTGAAATGGCCGAAACACGTCTGAAAAATGGTATGTTGCAGTGAGTCATTCCATGGACACGTGACAACACATGCTGCTTGTGAATATCTTCGTCTACAATGTGTGGAGCGTGTAGTCCTGTGGTTGAGCATTGGATCCAGGATTGGGTCACCAGTTCGATCCTCAATTACGGCTATTATTAGTGTAAATGGGCAAGACACTTTATCCACATACGCTAAGTACTGTTTCTACTCAGGAAGACTTCGAGCGTGATTTTTTTATTTTTTACTTGACGATTTTTTGGAATCATTTCAAAAGGATTCGAATATGTGGCGAAGTAGTCAGTAAATGCAGAGATCCTATTAACATAGAGTAGATACGCTGACTGCTGACCTTGCTATACATCAATATAGTCTATCCTTCAATATAAATCCCTGTGTCAGCGTATAACAGATCTGAATGAGGAAATGTCAGGTACTGAGTCAAACAAGGAAAACGTGGAAGAAATACTGACTGAAAATGACATCAGTGTTTTGTTGTTGTTGTGTTTTGTTTTGTTTTTTGTTTTTTGTTTTGTTTTTTTTTTTTGGGGGGGGGGGGGTTGGGGGGTGGGGGGTGGTTGGTCGCATGGACGACCGAATCCTATATAAGGGCCGCTTTAGAAATTGACTCTGAGGGCTACCATATTGAATTTCACGATCACGTGTAAAAACACGGTATTCGCCACATGGAGGCCGCCATAGTTTTTCAAAACAATGCATAATGGGAAGGTACAAACCGTTATTGATATTAAAACCCGGCCATGTTCCGGCTGTTCCGACCACTTTCCGGTTCAAAGGAAAATTCAAATGCGGTGTGTGTGTGATAATTGATTGTGACGTTTTATTACACTAATTGAAGTCACTATGCATTGCCCTTTGCATATTTAATAAGAAAATATTGAAAAAATAAATTGAAAATGCCTTAAATGAGGTCTTGAAATTTATATTTTTTGACAATTAATCGCCGTTTGTGACAGATTTCTACTGAATTAATGTAAATGATTTTCAAATAACCATGTATCTAATCAATTATTATGATACACTGAGTCCACAACAATGGTAATAATAGCAAAATCAAACAGCAGCAATTGTTTATTTTCCTTGATACAACAGAAATATATTTTCTTTAAAAAACACAATGAGTTTACCGGAGTGACGTATTTTCAGCACGTTGTAAGAATCAGATATATCGCCGAACATGCACAAGTTTTGGAAAAACAGTAATTTTTAATTGTTTTTTTTTTTAAATTATATTCACAAATTAATTTAAAATAAATACGACCACAGTAGTAAATTGTATATAACAACAATAAGAACGTTTAGAAAATATATATGGTTATTTTCTTTTTAAATATGCAAATGTCAATACATAATGATTAAGCTAAGTAAATTTAAACATCAAAGCTACTAAAAGCTCGTCACATTTGCCATTTTCTTGTAGCCGGAAATTCGCCGTGTCAGCCGGAACCTGGTTCATCCGTGTATTTAGTACCCTGTACGCAGTTGTGTTTATCATTTTTAATTCAAATAGGTCCTTTCACTCAAATGTTGCATTTTTATATCATTAAACAAGCTATTTCGTACAAACCCAAACTTACACATCCATTCACTTTAAATGCCACATCTTTTATAAGAACTAACCATTGGATGTTTTGTAATGATTTAATTTCCTTATATAATTGTAATAAATGCATGTATGAATGTAACCTACAACTGAAATCCCACATCTGAAGCCAGGTTGATGGTCTTTATAATATACAAATGGAATCTGAGTTTTTTGTAATGCAAGTTTTATAAAATCCAAATGTAACGTAAGTATTTATTAACCTTTAGTTACTTGAACATTATTTTCGATTGACGTTTTTTTTCAGTTTTCACTCTGACGCATGCCCAGAACCATAGAAGTTATCAGGAAAGATTGATTATTTCCTCATTAGAGTAAATATGTATGTAAATATAGCTATGTTTATTTCAACTTATGATACAATAACGGATCTATGTTAAATACCATTGTCGTTTACGCATTAAACACAAGCAAAACATGTTTATATTCAGGTAAACATCGCCGTTAATACACCTTACGCACAATAACATGGTTAACATGTGTTAACCTATAAAAGTATATCTAAGCAACACAATTAAGCCGACACCGACTTAAGTTTGTAGTGTGTGGGTTTGGCGCTTTTTCAATTTGACAGCACATAACCTACGTTTATAGGATCTCTGCATTTACTAACTACTTCGCCACATATTCGGAGGTGGGAGACTCATGGACGTATAGTAACGTTAATAACCAACCATCACAGAGACTGAGTTGGCGGGGATTCAAACTCTTTGACTTACGTAATATCTATCGTTATACTAAAATGATTAAGCAGTTTTTCAACAGGGCAAATATTTTAAAAAAAAACACACACACACACACACACACACTCACTACTGATTCTTCCCAGGGAAGTGGCCTTTTTAAGATAGGTTGTTGCATAAAACAAGTTAATTTGCTCTGAAAACATAGAAATGGAAAATAGCAGTGGTTGCTTCCCCCAAATACAAGTGGCTGCTCAATTTGACTATATCTATAAAAACGTTGGAATAATAGGTTATTTGACATATTTTATAGTCTTGTATTAAAATTAAGGTATTTATTTGCCTCTGTTCCACCTTAAACTGTAAAATAAATAGTTTTATACTTACAATTCTTTGTGTGAAAACGACTATTCCCCGAATATCACTTGGACCTAGTTTTGGATTTGGTCGGAGTCTGCATGATGCCTGGACTGCATGCAGAAAGAAGAAACATCAAACATAACTTCGCAATATCCATAGCAAAATGAATTACTACCAGCGATGTGGCATTAAAAGGGTACAGAACAAATAATTACATAAACATAAGGACGTTATTAGCATACACAAGCAATAGAAACGTGAGTAACCGTCTGCCTTGGAACGGTCAAACCGCAAACTTAAGGGAAACAAATCATCCTCGCTCTTTCCTCATTTGAGGCTTTCCTCTTCCAAATGTATGGATTCATGAGTAAATGCATTAAATATACTTAGGTTACGATATCAGTATGTTAAAGGAAGAAACGATGATATTCGCAGATATATTCGATCACTATACAGAAACCAGACATGCAATAGAACATAAATTGAGGGTGGAGCTGAGGGCAAGTACTCAACGTATTCGCACATTTACGGAAGTATTCGGCATTCATTTCCCGACCGTCGCAAAATACAGAAACAAGTGAGTAGGGTGGAATGGCGGACAATGATATGATGAACCATAAATCATACAGAACGTTGAAGAAACAGGAGACCATAGCCCTTTTGATAAATTGCTTGACGTTCTTAGAAAATAACGATTAAAATACAGTGTATTAGATTATAGAAGTAGTCCGGTCGCGCCACACTGTTGAATTTGTCTATGTTCTATATATAATAAGTTCTAGGTTTTCCACGGAAATACAATAAAATTGAAACGTTTTTTAAAAGTATTTCTCCATAGCAGGCATGTATCGGCTTATAAAATGCACAGTCACTGAGGGTTGCCGACTTGTATTTTAAGACAGTGCAGTGACAAAGTTATTTTTAAAATAATCCCTCAAACGCTTTAATATACATTCCGCTGTTTAAAACCAATAAAATCACTTTTTAATAACAATGATGATTTACTGCAGTATATGCTGTGCCAGTTTTTGCTCTACGCATCTGCAGCAAGAAATCAAGAGTCCCTATGAACCATTTTGAAAATATTTCGAACTAAATTACACACTATCTTTAAGCGCAAGGGTCGTGTTACCGTCCCTTGTGAATGGGGCCAACTGTGTAATGAGACGTTTATCAAATATAATTGGTTAATCAGATATGACGAATTATTTTGTTATAGAAATATAGTTTATTATATCTCAGGCTTAACATACGGTTAATGATATATCTTCTTTTTTTTAAAAAAAATAATAAAAATGACGACAATATTTAAGTAATGCAATATTGTACCATCCACGTTATCTCAGCTTATTTCTTCAACATTTTATTTTATATTGCGCATACGTTTATGTATTTCTGGCTTCGATTTCATCAATACTTTTCCTTAATATTACGTTGCTATTTAAAACCTTTAACTTAACTTAGACGCGTTACTGTACTATTTTGAAACAATGCCAATGAAATAAAATACAGTTCTTTTGGAGCCAGTCTAAGACATTGATACTATGTCTGTGAACAGGTGCCTGGTGATATACCATTGTCTTAAAAGACGATTTTGCAAAGTTTTATTTAAGTAACAAACTTTCAATCACTCTGCAACAAATAACCGTAAAAAACATTTATAGATGTATTATTGTTATTATTTGGTATGCAAAAATGGATACTGCAAATTGCCATTAATGCGTATATACATCCGCTATTTTCTATCATAGATAGTAGTAGAAGTAGAAGTAGTAGTAGTAGTAGTAGTAGTAGTAGTAGTAGTAGTAGTAGTAGTAGTAGTAGTAGTAGTAGTAGTAGTAGTAGTAGTAGTAAAAGAAGAATTATTAGAAGTAGTAATATTAATACTAATAATGATGATTAAACTCATGAATATGATGATTATGATATTATTTAGGATAATTATGTTGAGAGGTGATTCACTCGTCCACATAAAATCCTCTAATGTTGTTTTGTTTTTAAAATAAAAACCATTCTATTCATGTATTCACTATATTACATGTTGTCTATACTCTTTAATACTGAATAAAATTATTTGCATAATTGCATTGTATATACATGTAATAATGTGTATAAATGTAATAATGTGGTATTGAATATGAATTAGAGAAAGTTTTTTATATATTTTACCTGGTCTCTCCTGACACCTATATGGAAACGGCAAATCCCAGCCCCAGCCAAATTGACAGTTTCCGAGGGAACTTAGCGAAACAAGTACTAATACTTCCAATAAAATATTCTTAAGAACCATTTTATATTGCAGTATTGTAATAAATAATAACCGAATGTTCCACACAAAAAAAAGATACTCTGAAAATCCTACTCAGACATTCCCGTCCATGTTCGACGCGAGCTGATTGCGAAGTGACGATACTACGTTTAAACAAAATATTTTATGATCTCGGAACGCTGCGTGCCGATTTACGTTTTTTTTTGTCATAGTCAACCTGACGATTAATGTCGTTAAAACGCTCTAAACATTAAGCAAGAATTTGTCAAATGTTTAATTATATTAACGGTTACACAATGATTTATTACGATAATTAACAGCGAGTGTTTTCGTTCGTTTTTTTTTTATTTTTGATACTGTTAAAGGGATATCAAATTTGGAAATTATTTTGTTAATAAAATATGTAACTCAATCGTTTTATGTCGTTATCAAGTTGAAAGGTTAAATGAAAACTAACACATGTACACACTATATTACATTCAGTAAGTTTCGGTATTTTACAATCGTTGGTTCAGCATTTTACCATCGTCGGTTCGTAATATCGTTGTTTCGACTTTTCACCGTTGTAGTTTCGGCATTTCACTATCGTTGGTTCGGCATTTTACCATCGTTGGTATGTAATATCGTTGTTTCGACTTTAACCATCGTAGTCTCGGCATTTTACAATCGATTGTTCGACATTTTACCATCGTTGGTTTGTTATATCGCTGTTTCGACTTTTAACCATCGTAGTTTCGACTTTTCACAATCGTGGTTTTGGCATTTTATCATTGTTCGTTCGGCATTTTACCATCGTTGGGTTTTAATAGCGTTTTTTTTCGACTTTTCTCTATCGTCTTCGACTTTTTCATCGTTGGTTCGGCATATGAGCACCATTGGTTTGTAATACCGTTGTTTCGCTTTTTTACCATTGTAGTTTCGGCATTTTACTGAAGCAACCAACCAATCAGCGTGCCCGTTACAATTGCTATTTAACGGATCCAACCGGGAGAGCTGGGTTCATTCTACAGACTAATATTTCATTCTTCTCATATAATGTTATAACGAAACGGAACATATTTTGTAGCTAGTGTGTGACTCTTCATATCGCGTAGGTTAACGTTTGATAAACATTCTCTTGGTGGCTGAAACATACGTGTGTGTGTGGGGGGGGGGGGGGGGGGTATTTTATGTATTCTGGGTCAAGACACTATTAATGGTAGTAACACAAGTAATGAAAGACTCTGAAATAAAAATTTCGACAAATGTTTAATAAACCTGAATAGTAAATGTGAAAGATCAAATAGTTGAGGAAACCCACCACCATTGTCCATGAGATGGCTGTCATGCCACCACCATTGTCCCAGAGATTGCTGTCATGCCATGTATGCATGATGCACGTACGAACTCACACTTGCAACAACAACAACATTTACTTTTATTAATATCAGGCTACACAAAGGTAACAACATGATTCATTTTGTTAAACATATATATATGTGGGTTTTTATCCAGGGACAGAAATAAATCAATTTTATGTAGATTGCACATCAGTCAACATTTACATACTTAAACAATATTTAATGAAAAAATGCATAATGGTGTTTTACTTGTGTCCATATATTTTTCAAAATTTCGTGCCATTTGCCAAGTCACAGATAAATTTAGATATACGTAAAGTTTATATTAAGTACATAGAAGTGGCATTGCTGAATTAAGTTACAACATATATGTATATGAATAAAGGTGTGCATATTCACATTCAAGTTCCGTTCTGTTCTGCACAAAGAAGTACATGTGGCGGTTGTGCCTTTAATGAAATGCCTAGGGGACGAGGAGATAATAAAGTGGCAGAAATACGGGGAATCCGATCATTCTTTCATTTTTTTAAACAAATTACCTTGTAATGTTTATGTGAACAAAACAAAACAACTGTAATTGTATTGTGAAAAAAAATGAATAAAAAGAATAAAAGAAAATAAACGTAATTGTGATATGCAGTAATATGCATATTAGCAGTCTCAGCATAATAATCATACTTAGCTAGAATATACGAATCAATGTCAAATACAACGATACAAGTATATGCGCATAATTATTTTCTTTTTTTTAGATTAAGACGGTTATTTTGGGATTTTTTTATTGTTTTTCACATACTGTTTTTAAGGCAAGGACCATTGTGAATTGGCAACGTCATTATTTCACTTATACATTTAAAAGATATTCTACATGCCATTTAGAAAAAATACAGACTTTTACAAATCATAACTTAATCCGTGTCTTTTCACAAATTCAGTATAATAATCTTCTTGTACAACATGACAATAATTAATGGATGTTTCACATGCTATCATAAGTAAAATAAAAGTAAAATAAAGCAGTCTAAACTAAACCAACTACAAAAAAAAAAAGAATACCACACATGATAACTTTTTTATATTGAAACAAAACGTTTAGAAGTTAATCTACAACACTTTAGTGTACACTTTCCTTGGCAACTTAGCATGTAGGTGCAGCCGCTATATGAGTGACGAAGTCAGTTTAAAGTCCTGTTTATAAACACTGTAATTGATATACAGTGTCCGTCTGTCATTACAAAGGCATTATGACACAGCACGCCAGACGTTGTCCTGAATTACCTGTCGTTTTACTTTCTGTAGTGTTGAATTGGCCAAGGTCATCTTGTTTTGCGTGGAGCTATAATAGAAACAAGTGACACAATCTTGTTAAGGCCATTATAAATTAATTCATTTATTTATTTATTATGAATATAAAAAAGGTCTGGCGGCATGAAAAATAGGGGGCGGGCGCCATTTATATTTCAAACTATTGTACGCTTAAAAATGTCTGAATGTTTTTAAGGAACACGACGTAATGTTTAAAAAGCTAGTTGGTAGGATTGTTTTAAAGAAACACAATCTTATGTTGAAATATCTAATTGGTAGGATTGTTTTAAAGGAATACGACGTCATGTTGAAATAGCTAGTCGGTATGATTGTTTTAAAGGAATACGACGTTATGTTGAAATAGCTAGTTGGTCTGTTTGTTTTAAGGAAGCACGACGTCATGTTGAAAAAGCAAGTTGATCTGATTGTTTAAAGAAACACGACGTCATGTTGAAAAAGCTAGTTGGTAGGATTGTTTTAAAGGAATACGACGTCATTTTGAAATAGCTAGTTGGTAGGATTGTTTTAAAGGAATACAACGTCATTTTGAAATAGCTAGTTGGTAGGATTGTTTTAAAGGAACACGACGTCATGTTGAAATAGCTCGTTGGTCTGATTGTTTTACGGGAACACGATGTCATTTTGAAATAGCTTGTTGGTTTGATTGTTTTAAACAAACATGGCGTCATGTTGAAATAGCAGTTTGGTCTGATTGTTTTAAAGGAATACGACGTTATGTTGAAATAGTAGTTTGGTCTGGTTGTTTTAAAGGAACACGACGTTATGCCGAAATAGCAAGTTGTTCTGATTGCTTTGAAGGAACACGACGTTATGTTGAAATAGCTAGTTTGTAGGCTTGTTTCAAAGAAACACGACATGTTGAAATAGCTTGTTGGTTTGAATGTTTTAAAGGAATGCGACAGCATGATGAAATAGCTAATTGGTCTGATTGCTTACGTCATGTTGTAAAAGCTAGTTGGTTTGATTGCTAAGCTGACACAAGAGATTGGTCCAAGATTCTACCGGATGACGCATCAAACTCAACATTCAGCTTACGTCTTGTTTGTTTTTTTTTTGAGAGTGGAATAAAGGCATTGTCACCTCATTTCAGGTTATATAACAGGTAAGTGATCATTAGACGTCAATCCATTTAGGCCACTCCTACTTGTTCTACCTGGGTATAGGAATCCATTAAAAAACTTCTCAGCGGAGCACAAGTAAATGAAAATGCTAAAATCATGGTCTCGCTGCATGGTTCTCTTTTTTTAATTGAGCAGTGTTGCAGAAATGACACGCACACGGTCTCCCAATCAGCATATAACAATAAGAAGTCAACTTGGTGGATTGTCCAATCGCAGTTGACGGAAATAAAACGGTTCTTACCACAATTCCGCGTCCAACAATAGAATACCGACCACGAAGGCTTGCCAAATTGTCGAATAATCCTCCCTGAATGTTACCGAATGGATCTTTCACAAAATTGCCAAAATCTCCAACATGACGAGAACTGAAAATATTGTTTACATGAGAAGTTATAAATGTTTGTTCGTGCGTGCGTGCGTGCGTGCGTGCGTGCGTGCGTGTATGCGTGCGTGCGTGCGTGCGTGCGTGCGTGCGTGCGTGCGTGCGTGCGTGCGTGTAATCGTTTAACGAATATCAAGTCGTTTCGGAGAGAGAATCATTCATTACACAATAAATGCAACCAACCGTTGGATTTCGACGAAGAGTTTTTTTGTTTTTAGTGGGGTTGGGGGTTGGTGGTGGTATTGGAAAACCACAAATTAAATGGGAAATTGTAACGTGTTTACCGTCGAAATAGCAAAACACAAGTTTAAAACGTGAAGCAAATGTTCAGCTAGTGTTATTCATTCATGATGTATTTATATTGAAGGTGTTGCTGGTATTACCTGATTTACCATTGAATGTACAAAGCGCATGAGTGGAAGGGAATTATCAGTCTAAACAGTGTCTCAAATATAAGTTTTGGACTATATTTTGAATCTCAGGGAATTCAAAATCATTTTCACCCCTCACATGCACACACACACACACACTTTCATAGTTGCTTCAAGAGTATATCTTATAATTAGAAATAGTCTGAAGTGAGCACTTCTTCAGTTTGCCGTGTGTCTTACTAAATGCAGAAATGATCATACTATATGGCACTCATGGGTCCACCATGATTCGTCCTCATGGGATTGTAGTGAGGTCCCATGGAGTCACAACCACGAGACATGTCGCGGCTTTGGTGGACATGGAATCCGTGGTATGACCAATTTCCATCAACAGGCATCCCAGTTATCATGAGTTTCATTTGGAGAGCGTAATGTCTGTAGCAGGTCTAAAATAAAGAAAATAATGATACTGAAGATTATCATTTAGCGACGGTGATGATGACAGTGAAAATGAAGGAGGTGATGGTGGTGGGGATGTTGATGGTGATAGTGGTGATGATCGCGACGGCTGTGATGGTGATGGAGGTGGTGATGACGGTATTGAAGGTGGTGATGATAATGACGATGACGGTGAGGGTGATGATTATCGTGATGGGTGTGATTAAGTGATGGTAATTGTAATGATGATAGTGGTGATGGTAATGGTGGTGATAGTGATAGTGATGGTGGTGGTGATGTTGATGGTTATGGTGATGGTGATGGTGGTGATGGTGATGATGATGGTGATGGTGATGGTTATGGTGATGGTGATGGTGATGGTGATGGTGGTGGTGGTGATGATGGTGATGGTGATGATGGTGATGGTGATGGTGATGGTGATGGTGATGGTGATGGTTATGGTGATGATGATGGTGGTGATGGTGGTGATGGTGGTGATCGTGGTGATCGTGGTGATCGTGATGGCGGTGCTGGTGCTGGTGATGGTGATGATGGTGGTGATGGTGGTGGTGGTGATGGTGAGGGTGGTGGTGATGATGGTGGTGGTGATGGTGAGGGTGGTGGTGATGCTAATGGTGGTGATGGTGATAGCGATGGTGGTGGTGGTGATGGTGGTAGTGATGGTGATAGTGATAGTGGTGATGGTGATGGTAATGGTGGTGGTGGTGATGGTTGGTGATGGTGATGGCGATGGTGGTGATGGTGTTGGTGTTGATGATGGTGGTGATGTGTGGTTGTGGTGGTGCTGGTGATAGTGATGGTGGTGGTGGTGGTGGTGGTGGTGATGTTGATGGTGTTGGTGATGATGATGGCAATGGTGGTGGTGATGGTAATGGTGGTGATGTTGGTGTTGATGGTGACGGTGATGGTGGTGGTGATAATAGTGGTGATTGTGATGGTGATGGTGATGGTGGTGGTGTTGATGGTGACGGTGGTGGTGGTGGTGATGGTGATGGTGGTGGTGATGGTGATGGTGATGGTGATGATAGTTGTGATGGTGATGGTGATGGTGATGGTGGTGGTGGTGGTGGTGATGGTGATGGTGGTGGTGATGGTGATGGTGATGGTGATGGTAGTGGTGATGGTGATGGTGATTGTGATGGTAGTGGTGGTGATGGTGATGATAGTGGTGATGGTGATGGTGATGGTGATGATAGTGGTGATGGTGATGGTAATGATAGTGGTGATAGTGATGGTGGTGGGGGTGGTGGTGAGGGTGATGCTGATGGTGGTGATGGTAATAGTGATAGTGGTGATGGTGATGGTGATGGTGAAGGTGGTTGTGATGGCGATAGTGATGGTGATAGTGATGGTGATAGTTATGATGATGGTGGTGGTGGCTATGGTTGTGTTGGTGGTGATGGTGATGATGGTGATGATTGTGGTGATAATTGTGGTGGTGGTGGTGGTGATGGTGGTGTTGATAGTTACGGTAATGGTGGCGATGGGGTGATGATGGTGGTGGTAGTGGTGATGGTGATGGTGGTGATGATGGTGATTGTGATGGTGATGGTTATGGTGATGATGGTGATCGTGGTGATGGTGATAGTGATGGTGATGGTGGTGATGGTGATGGTGGCGGTGGTGGTGGTGGTGGTGGTGGTGGTGGTGGTGGTGATGATGATGGTGATGGTGATGTTGATGGTGATAGTAGTGGTGATGATTGTGATGATGGTGATGGTGATGGTGGTGATGGTGATGGTGATGATGGTGGTGATGGTGGTGTAGGTGATGGTTATGGTGATGGTGATGGTGGTGGTGATGGTGATGATGATGGTGATGGTGTTGGTGATGATAATGATGATGGTGATGGTGATGGTGATGGTGATGGTGATGGTGATGGTGATGGTGGTGGTGATGGTGTTGGTGTTGATGATGGTGATGGTGGTTGTGGTGATGATGTTGGTGTTGATGATGGTGGTGGTGTGTGGTGTTGGTGATGATGGTGATTGTCATGGAGATGGTGATGGTGATGGTAATGGTGGTGGTGATGGTGATGGTTGTAGTGACGGTGATATTTATGATGGTTGTGGTGATGGAAGTGGTGTTGATGATGGTGGTATTGTGTGGTGGTGGTGGTGCTGGTGATGATGATTGTGGTGATGATGATGGTGAGCGTGGTGGTTGTGGTGATGATGGTGATGGTGATTATGGTGGTGATGGTGGTGGTGTGTGGTGGTGGTGTAAGTGCTGGTGATTATGATTGTGGTGATGATGATGGTGATGGTGATGGCGATGGTGATGATGGTGATGGTGGTGGTGTGTGGTGGTGGTGGGGGTGCTGGTGATGGTGATTGTGGTGATGGTGATGGTGATGGTGGTGATGATGATGATGATGATGGTGATGGCAATGGTGATGTGGTGATGGTGGTAGTGTGTGGTGGTGGCGGGGGCGCTTGTGATGATGATTGTGGTGATGGTGATGGTGATGTTTGTGGTCGTCGTAGTGGTGATGGTGTTGGTGATGATGGTGATGGTGTTGATGGTGATGGTGATGGTGGTGATGGTTGTGGTGATGGTGGTGGTGGTGGTTGTGATGGTGGTGGTGGTGATGGTTGTGGTGATGGTGGTGATGGTGGTGGTGGTGGTGATGGTGGTGTCGGTGGTGGTTGTGGTGGTGGTGGTGGTAGTGATGGTGATTGTGATGGTGATGGCGACTGTGGTGATGATGGTGGTGATAGTTGTGGTGGTGATGGTGATGGTGATGGTGGTGGTTGTGGTGGTGTTGAGGTTGTAGTTATTGTGGTTGTGGTTGTGGTGGTTGTAGTTGTGGTGGTTGTGGTGGTGGTTGTGGTGGTGATGGTGGTTGTGGTGGTGGTGGTGGTGGTGGTGGTGGTGGTGGTGGTGGTGGTGGTGGTGGTGGTGGTGGTGGTGGTGGTGGTGGTGGTGGTGGTGGTGGTGGTGATGGTGATGGTGGTGGTGGTTGTTGTGGTGGTGGTGGTGGTGGTGGTGGTGGTGGTGGTGGTGGTGGTGGTGGTGGTGGTGGTGGTGGTGGTGCTTGTAGTTGTGTTGGTTGTGGTTGTGGTGGTGATGGTGGTGGTGGTGGTGGTGGTGGTGGTGGTGGTGGTGGTGGTGGTGGTGGTGGTGGTGGTGGTGGTGGTGGTGGTGGTGGTGGTGGTGGTGGTGGTGGTGGTGGTGGTGGTGGTTGTGGTGGTGGTGGTGGTGGTGGTGGTGGTGGTGGCGGTGGCGGTGGTGATGGTGGCGTTGATTGTAGTTGTGGTTGTTTTAGTGTTGTTGGTCGTAGTTGTGGTGGTGGTGGTGGTGGTGGTGGTTGTATTTGTGGTGGTTTTGTTTGTGGTTGTGGTGGTAGTTGTGGTGGTGGTGCTTCTGCTCGTGGTTGTGGTGATTGTTGTAATAATGGTGATGACGGTCATGGAGATGGTGTGGCAATAAGTAATCTATAAATTGTTCTTACTATTCTTTGTGTGAAAATTACTGTTCCCCGGATGTTGCTTGCTGGAAGGTTGATATTTGGACGAAATCTGCACATGGCCTGCACTGAAGTTGAAGGAAGACAAGAGGAGTTTTAATCAGTTATATTACAGTTTTAAAATATTTCATTATTTTTCAACATTTTTTTTTTGTTATTTAACGGCGGACAAAAATCATCACAGAAACTGTGGCCGAGCGTGGATTTAAACTCAGGGCCCATGGATTGACAGTCAGACGACTTGCGGACTGGTCTAAATGTCTATGGATGCTTTGAAATATTAGTTTTCCTTAAACGTTGCTGGTAAAGAGATATCACGTGTATTTCAGGTATATATTTTAAGATTTGTTTTAGATAAACAACACAACTGTAAATTTAAATAAAAAATGTATTTCATGGTGAATCTATCAAAATTGTATATAATATTATGGGGAACCTTTTAAACGTGTATTATATGGGGTGGGTGGGGGGTGGAATTCGGAGGTGGGTTGAAACGCTATATCGTGAATCACGTGACAGGACAATATAAAACAGTTTTGTTCGTTTTGTTTTGAATCTTAGTCAGCTTGGGGTGAGGGAGAGTGTTTTCACGCGTAAATAGCGAAAATACATGTTTGTGTGGCACAAAGAAAGTACACATTTAAAATAAGGTGAACTAGGAGCATTATATGAAAATAAGGATAAATTTGCACTTATGATTATAAACACTAAAATACCAACAAATAACAGTGAGTCAGTTATAATATATCGATAATACTCAGATAGGATTTTTGTATAGCAGGCCATAAACCATAATATTATGTAGAAGTAATCTCAAGTTTGTTCAATGTTATGTCCATTCATTGACCGTCAATGGGTAACTGGATCACGAGCTGCATGCTTATTTCAACGTTGTCGGTTGTAAAAGTGTAATTTTAACTTGGGGGTGGGTCGGTGAAGGGGGGGGAGGCGTTATACAGTGAAGGAAAAACAAAGTATACATACCTATAAACGTCGACAGGTCAAGGAACAATAAATGTAATGCATATAAATTTTGTATATTTATATTTCATCATATTATTGAATAAAAAAACAAACATTTAATTCATTTCAACGCATAACACTAAGAAAAAATCAGTTCCTTTTCCATCACATGAATAAACTTAGCCAATAAGGAAATAATTTTAAAAAACAAAATATATACTTTCTTTTTCCTTTACGTGTATATAGCGTACTAGCATAAAAGGGATTACCGAGCGCCGTACGAACATCGGCAACAAAAATCTGCAACCAGTTCTCGATTATTGCCGGTAAATTGCTGAACAATTGCTGAAAATAGCACGAGAGTTCGGCCATCAGTCTTTAAATTTGTTTGATGATCGTACAATTTTCGTACGACACTCGCCGACCTGTCGTTCAACCAATCGGCAACTTACCGCCAAATAACAAGTTTGGTCGGCAGGGGTTGCCGTTGATCGCAGCTTTTTTGGTTACCAGAAGTCGGCAGAAGTCGGCAAACGGGCACACATATTTTTAAGAAGAAATAAAGTGAATTTCAATAAAATATAGAAGTTTATTACGCCGTATTTCAAAAGTGAAAGATCCGCCATTTGTAGCGGTTTTTCCTGATATATTCCCTTTAAACACGCAAATTGTTCATGAAATATAAGCATTGCAGTTTTAAATAAAGTTTAAGTATACAAATGATGTAATTATAAGTACTTCAACAATTTTAAACGCAATTTAATGGGAATTGTCTCTTTTTTGTAGAAAATTAAAATGTGCAAAAAAAAGATGAATGGCAGTAAAGATAATTGAAAACGATTTTGCGTGAATACGCGAGCGATCATTATTTTCCTTCTCGATAATTTTTAAATGGGGTTAACGCCACTTTCTGCACATTTCAGGTTATATATGGCATATCCGGTTTTATTGGTGGAAGAAGACCTCAGAATGAAATTTAGTAGAACCACCGTCCTTCCGCAAGTAACTTGCAAACTTTATCACATAAAGTTTAGGAAGCGAGCGCGACTCGAACCTTCGACCTTAGCAGTGAGAGGTTAGTGATCTTGAGACGGCACCTTAGACCATTAGGCCGCGGAGTATTGGATAAAAGTCCTTGGTTTGATTTAGCACTTCGATAAACATTGAACGGATGTAGCATTCCTCACGGCATCAATAAAGGTACTCGTCTCCAAATACTTCATAAATACTTTTGAATAGTTTGCAATGCTTTTAACTACCTGTAAAAAAATGAAACATTTTCTGACAGAATAAATATCTAAAAAAAAGTCGTATTACCTGCTCTCTCCTGGCAGCCATAAGGGTAGGGCAATACCCAACCCCATCCGAAGTTCCATTGCTGACAATATCCAATCACAAAAAGAGTGAAAAACACGTATACACACGGCACGAACTCCTTTAGATACATTTTAAACACTAACGTTCACAACACAAAATTCTTAAATGAAATAAATGCACCAAACAGATAAAAAAAAAAGTAAAAATAAACATAACAATTCGTCAGTTCCGTCTCAGTGAAGAGGTTGCAAGAAAACCTATGTTAATTAGCGTACACAACAGAAAAGCAATTGTGTGTGACATTTAAATTGGTTTTGTAGATGAAAAACAAGAAAAGATTTTCAAGATCTTAGAGTTTATAAAATATTTAAAGTTACATAAAAACACGCATTACAAATAATTCCATCTGTCTGTGTTTGTGCGTTTAGAAAGGTGATTGATTCTATAATAGACAAAGACCATGGCATAGATAACAAAATATTGGTAATAGTTGTAAAATTTTACATGCCATTAAGTCTATATCTGTTCCATCTGTGTTTTCTGTGTTCGAGTTAATTTACACAAAACTTACTGGTTTGATGTGAACTGTGGATTAAGACAAGGCTGTGTATTGTCACCATTATTGTTTAACCTATTCATAAATGACTTTGCTGTATATCTTAATCTTTCAAAAATGGTGTTCATTTGGATGATGCTAATGTTTGCATTTACTTTATGCTGATGATATTGTTTTAATGACAGATCGTGAATAAAATCTTCAAACTTTGTTAAATTGCTTAAATGATTTGTGTGACAGAAAGATGTGTCAATTAATGTCAATAAAAGTAAAGTTATCCATTTCCGCCAAGAGTCTGTACATAGATGTAAGATTGTATTTACATGTGGTGATGGCATACTAGATCACAATAGCAATTACAAATACCTGGGTTTACTGATTAATGAACATTATGATTTCAATGTTACAGCGAAGATGATGGCTCAGACTGCCAGTCCTGCAATGGGTTTACTTATTGCCAAAGTTAAAATTATAGTTGGTGTCCTGTCTACACTAAACTATATGATTCTGTAGTTTGGCCCGTCATTAGCTATGGAACTGCAGTATGGGGGTAAAACGCTTCTCTTGTATTAAATCGGTTCACAACAGGGCTGTGAGGTTTTTTCTAGGAGTTGGGAATTAGACCCCAATTTTAGCTGTCTCTGGCGATATGGGCTGTGTACCGGTCTCAATACGTCAATGGAAAGTAGTAGTCAATTATTGGGCACTGTTATCAACCACTAAAGGATAGCACTCTGGGCTGACAATAAATCTGTAAACTGTAAAAACTAGTTTCACTGTGTACGTAAGCAATTGTGTCAGTATAATTTATTAAAATTATTTACTGAAAAAAATATATATTTCCAACTCAGAAAATTGCAGTTCTTTTATATAAATCTGTGGAAATCATTCAATATCTATTCTATGATAGTAAAATAGCAAAGACGTTTTTGACAAATATTTCAATTTCTATCAGAAATAAATAAAAAATGTACTAATGTAACGACTAGTTTGTCAGTTTCATACTCTTAAACAAATATCATCAGCGATTGGCTGATATCAAAAGTTGTAATCAACTCTAATTAATAAGTAAAATTTTATTTGATTTGAATATTTAGCGTCATTGTTTGTCATCGAGCTTTAACAGATGATCAGGTGTTCACCAACCTTTCTTAAGAATATTTTTCGATTTAAACTCAAGAATAAATTTCGAAAAACACTTTTAGAGAACATGTATTAAGACCAAACTTTGCAAGCACGTAAGGACAACGAATATATTAATTATTATAGTTAAAGAAATTCTCACAATTCTTTTATCTGTCATGGTGAACTAGATATCCAAAGTTAAAATTTGGATTTTCAAGCTTAAGTCTAATAATATTCTCAAGAATGGTTGGTGAATACGACACCAGACCACTTTTTCCTTGGTTCCTGAAAGATTAACCAGTATTCGAGCACATCCCATCTCCGCAAGTAACTGATAACTTTCCCACTTGATTCAGCGGATAATGAGACGCAATGTCGTATGTCATATCATCACAGAGTTCGTGGCTGTGCGGGGATTCGCTTTCACGATTGGTTGTTAGAATTGTTACCAAATGAGCTAACCTGTCCCGAGAAATGGCATTTACTGAATTTTCGTTTGCTCAGTAGCATTCAGTCAATTGATTAGTTAGTTTGTTCAAAAAGACAAGTGTCTTGGTACTATTTTCCTTGAGAAAAAAATATAACGGTATTCTGATATAGTTTTTGATTGGTTGATTAAAATATTCGGACTGTCTTGGCGATGTCCATAGTATTTCAACAGACTATCGTTTATTTTTTGTTTATTAATTGTTTTATGCGGTTATTTCTAAGACAAGATGTAAATATGCATTGGCTTTCTTCAAAATAAACATATGTTTTCGTATATGTTTTTGTTTACCCTCGCGCTTTGAAATAGTCATTTAGGCAAGCAAAATAAAATAGTCGTTTTAATTGTATTTAAACTGCGAGGGTAAATAAAAGCTACACGTGGTTGAAGTAGTAGTAGTAGTAGTAGTAGTGGTGGTAGCAGCAGCAGCAGTACTACTAGTAATAGAAGTAGCTGTTGTTGTTGTTGCTGATGCTTAATTATAAATACTTTATTAAGAGATATTTATATATATATATATAGAGAGAGAGAGAGAGAGAGAGAGAGAGAGAGAGAGAGAGAGAGAGAGAGAGCTATAGAGAGCTAGAGAGAGCTAGAGAGAGAGCACATTAGAGCAATCCATTCTACACTGAGGCCCTCAACAAGACATATGTGTACAAGTTTTATTAATAAATTAACTTCAAAATTAACAAACCTAAAATATCTTTCTTTTAACGTCATCATTCAACTAAATAATAACAACCACAAACATAAAACAACAGCATTTTAACGTACAGCATTTTTTCTATACATGTTCTTTTAATTAAAAACACAACATATTTTATAATGTTTGATAGTTGCTTGTGAGCCATTGCAAGCCAATCCATTATCTGTACACAATAGCAATCAAAGTAAACAACAAATTAACTTAATCAACTTACGGTTAATAAACCTCAAATATGCTTTCATCTGACATTCGACGTTATAATTAAAATAACCACAAACACACAATTTATTTTATAATAGATGCCTGTGTTTTAAACCGTTTAACACAATATTCATTCTGCCTGCCTGCCTGCCTGCCTGCCTGCCTGCTGCCTGCCTGCCTGCCTGCCTGCCTGCCTGCCTGCCTGCCTGCCTGCCTGCCTGCCTGCCTGCCTGCCTGCCTGCCTGCCTGCTGTCTCTGTCTCTGTCTCTGTCTCTGTCTCTGTCTCTGTCTCTGTCTCTGTCTCTGTCTCTGTCTCTGTCTCTGTCTCTGTCTCTGTCTCTCTCACTCTCACTCTCACTCTCACTCTCTCTCACTCTCTCTCACTCTCACTCTCACTCTCACTCTCACTCTCACTCTCACTCTCACTCTCACTCTCACTCTCACCCTCACCCTCACCCTCACCCTCACGCTCACGCTCACCCTCACCCTCACCCTCACCCTCACCCTCACCCTCACCCTCACCCTCACCCTCACCCTCACCCTCACCCTCACGCTCGTGCTCACTCTCACGCTCACACTCTCACTCTCTTGTGTGCGCTGAAGAGTAAAAAAATAGATTACTTATACAATGTTATTAACATCTAACCACTTCTAATATCACTTTACTATAACTTGGAAACAAAAACATTTCATCTTTAATTGTGTATATTGAATGTATGTGTACCGTGTATAGTTTACATAAAATACTGTTTAAACTGGCTCGGATACAACTGACAGATGAATTAAATGTATTTCCAAACTTATGGCATTTTGAAATATATTACTATTAGTACATTCCAGGACAGAAGGCAAATCATTGATTTAGATAGAAAATAAAATATATCCAAGGACAGATCCCTGAGGAACTCCTATTACAATAGGTAAATGATGAGAAGTAACTCCAGATACTTGAACATACTGTGTTCTTTTATGGAGATGAGATGAAAACCAGGCTATCGATGAACTGCTCAAGTTGGCGTTTGAAGCAAAATAGAATGATTTACTAAAACAAAGGCTTTAAAAAATTAAAAATGCACTAACGATAATCTTGTTATCAATATTTAGCTGATATCCAATTATCTACATAAACGGTAGGTTTGCCTCAAAATGTGTATTCAGATGAGTGCGTATATGCCTTTCAAATATAAGGGAAATACTTGGCAGTAATGAAATAGGTCTGTAATCTTCTTTCTCTTATTTTGGGCCCTTTTAGTGGATAGGTACCACATTTGCTCTTTTAAATAAACTAGGATAGGTATGAGTAATAATACTTGAATTGCATATTTTTGTAAGAATTGCGGCTGTAACAGACGCGGGTAGTTTTAAGTATCGGGCACTGATGACAAAAGAAACCAGGGGTGGTATTCACCAACCATTCTTAAGAATATGTTTAGACTTGAACTCAAGAATGAACTTTGAAAAAACACATTTAGAGATCATTTTTTTAGGCGAAAAATCGTAAGCAAGCAGGGACACTTAATATATAGTCAAACAAACGTTCACAATTATTCTATCTGTTATGGTAAAGTAGATATCTGAGGTTGAAATTTAGATTTTCAAGCTTAATTCTAGGAAATTCTGAAGAATGTTGGTGAATACGATCCCTGGTATATGCATAACCACAACAATAGGCTTTGTTAAGTACATTGAGACCACATCACAGACATTGACATAATAAAGACATAAACTTACAATCACACAAAAAGTAAAATACACATAAACGTACCATAAAAAAACGTAAACTGCATACATTTATGTTCACCAAAGACATGTTACAATTACGTCTATCAATCATTCAAGATGCGTCTGGTATACTGGATCGAGTTATCTCGACATGATACGGTAGAGTCATATATAGGGAACCTGGACAATCCGGCCCCGCTCCAAAACGGTCATGGAGAATCCGGCCCCTGGATAATCCGGCCCCATTTAGCATGGTCAATCCGGCCCCACTTTTTTTTCTATTTTATATAGCAATATCAGTGTTATTTATCATATCATTACATACATAACAATTATTATATACATAAAATATATGATGCAGTTATTAATCATTAAAATATTCATGAAATAAACATGGTAGCGTTAAACTTGATAACTTTTGTTGCACATTGTAATAACAAGTATACGGGTTTTTTAATGTTTAAACAATTAAGTTAACGGTTTTTAAAAATTAAAGGTAAACTTGATTACTCGCGTCGTACATTGTGCAAACAATTACAACAATTATTTGAACAAGGAAAACAATTTGCGTTTGATTGAAAGCGTATCGTTTAAATGATTAAACCAAAGACGTAACAATGAAAATCAATTTGTTTTTCATACATCCCAGTTATTAGAACTATAATGAAATAAATCTGCGTTTGATTTAAAACTAAACTTGATTATTTACGTCGGGCAATATGCAAACAAATAAATAAACACAATGTTGACACAATGTAAGCTCCAGGGAAGGTACAGAAGACGTTCGTTTAGAAATTGAGAGAGAAACATATCGTTTTATGAGATAGACTAAGGGAAAAACGGAGACTTGTGTATAACTGTATTTGTTGTTGATCTTTTTCATCTATATATCTTTGATTATATAAGAAAAAAAAAGAGAGAGATTACTTGTTTAATTTTTTATGGTAGTGTTTTGTTTTTCCTTGTACATATAGTATCTAATATTGAGGGAAAGACATAGTCTTGTATATAACTGTATTTGTTGTTGATTTAGAGAAATAGGAGAAAGAGAGAGATAATTTGATAAATTTGACTATAGTTTTTGTGTTTTGTTTTTTTTATCTTTTTCTTGTATATATCTTTGATTATAATGAGTGAGAGAGAGAAAGAGAGAGAGAGAGAAAGAGAGAGAGAGAGAGAGAGAGAGAGAGAGAGAGAGAGAGAGAGAGAGAGAGAGAGAGAGGGAGAGAGAGAGAGAGAGAGAGAGAGAGAGAGAAGATCCATGTATATAATTGTATTCTTTTCATTTTTTAAAGCCATTCTTATTAAATTGAATTATAAATCATAAGTGTGTTTTGTCCAATTTAATCCCCCAAAACAGTTACTTTCACTAACAATCATTGATTATTATATGTGTACTATGTAATTCCCGTTACGAGTCATTTTTTCAATAACAATCCCGCAGTAATTATTATATGCATTCCAAATTATATGATAACTATTCAGTATATTTTTTTCATTAGAAATACCAAAAAATAAATGATATAATTCATAAAATAAAAGTGGGGCCGGATTGACCATGCTAAATGGGGCCGGATTAACCAAGGACGTTTTGTCCAGGGGCCAGATTGGTAGCGGGACCGGATTTGCGTGGGGCCGGATTGTCCATAACTAATATATAGTGGTGTGGAAGTTTTCTAAGCGGGGCGGTAGTGTAGTGGATATGGTGTTGGTCGCTTACACCTGAGGCTACTGGTTCGATCCCCAGATTGACCTGATGCCTATCACAAACAACACCTAGTACTGGTTCTACCCAGGAAGCGGACTTTATGCTAAAGAATGTAATGTTATCTAAACTAAAGGTGTAATGTAAGTAAATGTTTTGATTACAATGTAGTGACTAAAATGTCTCTCGTAATTCTAAATAGAATGACATGGTCGTGTATATACTGATTATGTTTATGTAAATTGTTTTGTTGTAATCATGATGAGACATTATTAACGAATAAAACCTCAATCTGCATGGTGCAATTATGATAAAATATCCACCAGTATGTTTGGGAAGTCTTAATTTCGTTTCTATTTTAGAAAGGGGGTATAACTCTAGGAAATGGTTACAAGCTATTCTACTGTAAATATATACGTGTAACATATGTTACCATTTTAACAAAAGATAGAGAAGCCAATTTTATTTTTACTCAAATCTTTGAAGCTGGCTCGACGCCACTACTTTGACAGATTCATACGTTATGGTGTGTGTTTTTTTAAATTCAGCACCGATACATGGGACCTCGATTTTTTTTAAGTTTAAGGTGGATGAGCGGGGGATCGAACCTTCGACCCCTAGGTTCGCAGTCCAATGCCTTAATTACTGGACCGCTAATCCATTCAAAAAATACAACGTAAGACATATAAGATGTTTTATTGACTTAAACTATATACAGTTTCTCGTCATCATATATATAAACAAATGTTTCATTACATGTCAAGTATGCTACTACTTTAAATTGATCTTTGCAATAAAGATGTTATAATCATTTTATGAATTTATAAATATTTGTATCATCAGCAAAATCATGAAAATAAACATAATAATGCAAATTTTAAGAAATAATATTTGGACTCGATCGCCTTATTACAAAGGCTTGGAAAATAAATTGCTTAGATTTAGAAGTTCTCTTTTATTTGTAGATTACAATAATGTTAAAAACTTAAACATGTTTGGCATTGGGTAATAAAACAACTAAATATACTTCTTTCTAATTTCATTATAGGTAGAACATATCAAAACAAAGTGAAACTCGTCTACAATCTCATTATTATTATATATCTGGCATAGTCTTTCATTTTTTTCTTTTCTTTCTACCCCATATCGCCCTGTCTCAATTCTTAATGAACTTGAAGCAGCAATGTATTCTTATAGTAAAACAATAAATCACACTAATGTGATGGTACAGGGAAGACTAGATACAAAAGATTATTACGGAATATATAATAGTTGAATGTATCATATCTAGAAACAAAAGTGAAAACTGGATAAGAATATAAAAATTGATATTTTACAAATTCGTCTGAAAATGTTACTATAAGTCTGTTTGAAAATATTGTATTAACAATATACATAGTAGTCATATATCCACTACACCCATTAAATTACACGTGAAAGGGATCCAGAAGAAGGCTATAATAGCTTATATGTATCTGTTCCTAGTTATGGTATTGTGCTACAATAATGCTAGGAGACATGTTTTAGAAGCATTCCGATATAAATTGCATTGTGTAAGCAAGGTACTAATCTGCACGGTAGAGAGATAAATAGAGAAACTTACAGAGAAACAGACAGAGAAAGATAGAGAGCGGGAAAGAGAGAGAGGGAGATGGCGTGAGAGAAAGTGTGTGCGTGTGAGAGAGAGAGAGAGAGAGAGAGAGAGAGAGAGAGAGAGAGAGAGAGAGAGAGAGAGAGAGAGAGAGAGAGAGAGAGAGAGAGAGAGAGAGGTATAGGGGGAGAGTGGGTGATGGAGACAGGGAGCGAGCATTTGAGATTGTCTAAAATATTCGTTCTATTGTTGCTATTGAAGATTGCCAGCATCGCTATTTTTTATATGAAATGACCCCGGGGTAAAATTACTATATTATAGTAAAACTACCCCGGGGTCATTTTACTGCTATAGTAAAATGACCCCTTCCCCCACCCCTATAGTAAGTTGACCCCCTCCTCCCTGATTTATCACCAATAAAGTTACTTTCTTCTTAGTTTAAGGACTAATAAGTGTTTATGGATACATCTCTTGATAAATAATTAAGAATAAAATTACACAAAGTAAACAGTCACAAGACCATTTTATTCCGGCATTATTGTTGCTTTTTAAAAACTATCGGTATCAGTGTTGCTATAGAAACTAACGCAATCAAGCCGGCATATAATAAAGATATCAATTAGTCGGTCAACCAATTTTCAAAAGAAACATAATATCAAATATGCTATTTATACTATTTGACTAATTAAGGAAATTGAAAAAAAAAGATAACAAATTAAAGACTTAAATGCGCGTTCTTTTATGATTGATTTATCTGCATGACAACTGTGAAAACAGCAACATTTGCTGTCCAAATAAAAATCAGGGACAATAGTGTTTAGGATCAATTAAAACATTTTGTGTCTTTAGTAATAGACACTAATCAAGCAATTGCCACGTTTGTTTACATTTAACCAAACAAATTTATGTCAAAGAGGTTGCGATTGTTTTAATTAATCTTAATGGATTAAATATTGTCAACTTATTCAAACTGTTAAAAGTTCAAATGTGCTGATTCGATCATTTGATTGGGTAATATAAATTGGTAAAAACAAACTTTTAAATAAAATGGGTTGACTTATCATTTGATTGGATAAACAATTAAGAAAATTAAAATAAATTCTAATTTTTTACCATAATACAGATTGTAATTGGCAGATTAATAATATTATTATAAATTTGTGATTATATATTTTGGATATATACAGTTTTGGAGGAGAAACAAAGGTAAGAAACTGTGTAGATATATATTTTTGTTGATACTGAATGTCTTTTAGAAAAATAAAATTGCTACTATGTTTAAATTAGTAATGGGATAAAAAAAGTATTTGACAATAAAAATCAAATAAAATTATTAGCTTACATGTTTATTGCACTTTTCTTCTTGGTATCAATTTTAGATGTACTATAATCTTAATAGTAGTAGTTTATTTCAAAATCTACAAGCACGGCTAAAATCTAACAGAGATACATATATACATGCCAGAGACATATAAACAAATGTAATTTAGTTACCGATACAAGCATAGCTCATGACGAAAAGCAAGCACTTGAACAGAAGGATAGGAAACTTGCATCTCCTGACTAAATGTTGATAAAACAGCACACGCATGATTCATAACTTGCAAATCAATTATTCATAATTCCCAGGCAACTGATTTCTATACATAAACTGTAAGTTGTATGAAATCTTATGTTTAAACATGTTTCAATCACGCAATGTTCTTGAATTAAAGATATTGAGGTTTGATGGAACATTTATCGTTATTTTAGCTGCAGTATACAAATTTTGTAATCACAAGTACTTCAACAACAATTCTAAACACAAATTTCTGGGAATTGTATTGTTTTGATGAGAATTTCATTCTGCAGTGTAAGAATTTTGATTTGTATTCCTGAGATGAATGGAAGTTAAGATAATTAAAAACGAATATTGCGAGATTTGGCGTGAATACGCGAGCGTTCACACATCTAAATCAGTTGTCTTTCCTTCCCTATAGAATATCCTTGTGAAAAGTAACAAATTTGTATATACCATACAGTTTTTTATTTTTATACAAGTATATATATAATTCATAGCAATCACTCAAAATAGCTACACATATGTAAGTTGTAAGAACTTTCATCACAATCTAAGTAGAATAAATAAGTTTAATTAAACTACCGATACGCATATTTGTTAATTTATATCGGTTATCTACCAATACGCATATTTGTTTATTTATCTCAGTTATCAACAAAAACGAATATTTGTTAATTTATATCGGTTATCCACCAATACGCATATTTGATTATTTATAACAGTAACACCCAATACACATATATTTTTCTTTATATCAGTTCCCATATACGCCTATTTGTTTATTGATATAAGTTATCCCCAATACACAAATTTGTTTATTCATATCAGTTATCCCCCAATTTGCATTTTTATTATTCATATCTCGTGCCATGTCGATTACTACTCGTTTGTATTTCTTAAAAAATAAATCACCAAAGTTTACAAAGGAAAATGAAACAATGACCTCAGTTGGACGTATGTGAATGTATTTTAATTATACATCAGGTTGACGTATGTGAGTGTATGTTAATTATACCTCAGTTGGACGTATGTGACTGTATGTTAATTATACCTCAGTTGGACGTATGTAAGTTTATGTTAATTATACACCACTGTGACGTATGTGAGTGTATGTTAATTATACCTCAGTTGGACGTATGTGAGTGTATGTTAATTATACCTCTGTTGGACGTATGTGAGTGTATGTTAATTATACATCAGGTTGACGTATGTGGGTGTATGTTAATTATACCTCAATTGAACGTATGTGTATATACGCTAATTATACCTCAGTTGGACGTATGTGAGTGTATGTTAATTATACTTCAGTTGGACGTATGTGAGTGTATATTAATTATACCTCAGTTTGACGTATGTGACTGTATGTTAATTATACCTCAGTTGTATGTATTTGAGTGTATGTTAATTATATCTCAGCTGGACGTATGTGACTGTATGTTAATTATACCTCAGTTGGACGTGTTTGAGTGTATGTTATTTATATCTCAGTTGGTGGTATGTGACTGTATGTGTATTATACCTCAGTTGGACGTATTTGAGTGTATGTTAATTATATCTCAGTTGGACGTATGTGAGTGTATGTTAATGATACCTCAGTTGGACGTACGTGAGTGTATGTTAATTATATCTCAGTTATACGTATGTGGCTGTATGTTAATTATACTTCAGTTGGACGTATGTGTATATACGTTAATTATATCTCAGTTTTACTTATGTGTATATACGTTAATTATACCTCAGTTGGACGTATGTGAGTGTATGTTAATTATACCTCAGTTGGACGTATGTGAGTGTGTGTTAATGATACCTCAGTTAGACGTATAAGAGTGTATGTTAATTATATCTCATTCATACGTATGTGGCTGTATGTTAATTATACCTCAGCTGGACGTATGTGTATATACGCTAATTATACCTCAGTTGGACGTATGTGAGTGTATGTTAATTATACCTCAGTTTGACGTATGTGACTGTTTGTTAATTATACCTCAGCTGGACGTATGTGAGTTTATGTTAATTATATCTCAGTTCTATGTATGTGGCTGTATGTTAATTATACCTCAGTTGGACGTATGTGACTGTATGTTAACTATACCTCAGTTGGACGTATTCGAGTGTATGTTAATTATATCTCAGCTGGACGTATGTGACTGTATGTTTATTATACCTCAGTTGGACGTATTTGAGTGTATGTTAATTATATCTCAGTTGGACGTATGTGAGTGTATGTTAATGATACCTCAGTTGGATGTATGTGAGTGTATGTTAATTATCTCAGTTATACGTATGTGGCTGTATGTTGATTATACCTCAGTTGGACGTATGTGTATATACATTAATTATACCTCAGTTGGACGTATGTGAGTGTATGTTAATTATACCTCAGTTGGACGTATGTGAGTGTGTGTTAATTATACCTCAGTTGGACGTATGTGAGTGTGTGTTAATGATGCCTCAGTTGGACGTATAAGAGTGTATGTTAATTATATCTCATTCATACGTATGTGAGTGTATGTTAATTATCTCAGTTATACGTATGTGGCTGTATGTTGATTATACCTCAGTTGGACGTATGTGTATATACGCTAATTATATCTCAGTTAGACGTAAGTGAGTGAATGTTAATGATACCTCAGTTGGACGAAAGTGAGTGTATGTTAATGATACCTCAGTTCGACGTATGTGAGTTTATGTTAATTATATCTCAGTCATACGTATGTGGCTGTATGTTAATTATACCTCAGTTGGACGTATGTGTATGTACGCTAATTATACCTCAGTTGGACGTATGTGAGTGTATGTTAATTATATCTCAGTTGGACGTATGTGATTGTATGTTAACTATACCTCAGTTAAACGTATGTGGCTTTATGTTAATTATACCTCAGTTGGACGTATGTGTATATACGCTAGTTATACCTCAGCTGGACGTATGTGAGTGTATTTTAATTATATCTTAGTTGGACGTTTGTGAGTGTATGTTAATGATACCTCAGTTGGACATATGTGAGTGTATGATAATTATATCTCAGTTATACGTTTGTGGCTATATGTTAATTATACCTCAGTTGGACGTATGTGTATATACGCTAATTATACCTCGGGTTGACGTATGTGAGTGTATGTTAATTATACACAACTGGGACGTATGTGAGTGTATGTTAATTATACACCACTGGGACGTATGTGAGTTTATGTTAATTATACACCACTGGGACTTATGTGAGTGTATGTTAATTATACCTCAGTTGGACGTATGTTAGTGTATGTTAATGATACCTCAGTTGGACGTATGTGAGTGTATGTTAATTATACCTCAGTTGGACGTATGTAAGTGTATGTTAATTATACCTCTGTTAAACGTTTATGAGTGTATGTTAATTATACTTCAGTTGGACGTATGTGAGTGTATGTTAATTATACCTCTGTTGGACGTATGTGAGTGTATATTAATTATACCTCAGTTGGATGTATGTGAGTGTATGTTAATTATACCTCTGTTGGACGTATGTGAGTGTATGTTAATTATACCTCAGTTGGACGTATGTGAGTGTATGTTAATTATACTTCTGTTGGACGTGTGTGAGTTTGTGTTGATTATACCTCAGTTGGACGTATGTGAATGTATGTTAATTATACCTTAGTTGGACGTGTGTGTGTATATGTTAATCATACCTCAGTTGGACGTATGTGAGTGTATGTAAATTATAGTTCTGTTGGACGTGTGTGAGTGTGTGTTGATTATACCTCAGTTGGACGTATGTGAATGTATGTTGATTATACATCAGTTGGACGTGTGTGTGTATATGTTTATTATATCTCAGTTTCACGTATGTGAGTTTATGTTAATTATACTTCAGTTGGACGTGTGTGTGTATATGTTTATTATACCTCAGTTTCACGTATGTGAGTTTATGTTTATTACACTTCAGTTGGACGTGTGTGTTTGTGTATGTTGATCATACCTCAGTTGGACGTATGTGAGTGTATATTAATTATTCCTCAGTTGGACGCATGTGGCTATATGTTAATAATACCTCAGTTGAACGTGTATGAGTGTGTGTTGATTATACCTCAGTTGGACGTTTGTGAGTGTATGTTAATTAAACCTCAGTTGGATGTATGTGAGTGTGTTAGTTATACATCAGTGGGACGTATATGAGTGTTTGTTAAATATCGGCGTATGTGCCTGTATGCTAATTATTCAAAAGATCGGCGTATATGTCCGTATGCTAATTATTCCAAAGATCGGTGTATGTGTCCGTATGCTAATTATTCCAAAGATAGGTGTATTTGTCCGTGTGCTAATTATTTTAAATATCGGCGTATGTGCCTGTATGCTAATTATTCCAAAGATCGGTGTATCTGCCCGTATGCTAATTATTCCAAAGATCTGCGTATATGCCCGTATGCTTATTATACCAAAGATCGGCGTATATGCCCGTATGCTTATTTTCCAAAGATCGGCTTATGTGCCCGTATGATAATTATTCGAAAGATCTCCGAATATGTCCGTATGCTAATTATTCTAAAGATCGGCGTATGTTCCAGTTTGCTTATTATTCCAAAGATCGGCGTATGTTCCCGTATGCTAATTATTCCAAAGATCGGTGTATTTGTCCGTATGCTAATTATTCTAAATAGGCGTATGTGTCCGTATGGTAATTATTCCAAAGATCGGCGTATGTGATCGTATGCTAATTATTCCAAAGATAGGCGTATGTGCTCGTATGCTAATTATTCCAAAGATCGGCGTATATTCCCGTATGCTAATTATTCCAAAGATCGGCATATGTGATCGTATGCTAATTATTCTAGATCGGCGTATGTGGCCGTATGTTAATTATTCCAAAGATCGGCGTTTGTGCCCGTATGCTAATTATTGAAAAGATCGGCGTATGTGTCCGTATGCTAATTATTCCAAATATCGGCGTATGTGCCTGTATGCTAATTATTCCAAAGATCGGCGTTTTTGTCCGTATGCTAATTATTCCAAATATCGGCGTATGTGCCTGTATGCTAATTATTCCAAAGATCGGCGTATGTGTTCGTATGCTTATTATTCCAAAGATCGGCGTATGTGTCCGTATGCTAATTATTCCAAATATCGGCGTATGTGCCCGTATGCTAATTATTCCAAAGATCGGCGTATGTGTTCGTATGCTTATTATTCCAAAGATCGGCGTATGTGTCCGTATGCTAATTATTCCAAATATCGGCGTATGTGCCTGTATGCTAATTATTCCAAAGATCGGCGTATGTGTCCGTATGCTAATTATTCCAAAGATCGGCGTTTATGTCCGTATGTTAATATTTCCAAAGATCGGCGTATGTGCCTGTATGCTAATTATTCCAAAGATCGGCGTTTGTGCCTGTATGCTAATTATTCCAAAGATCGGCGTATGTGCCTGTTTGCTTATTATTCTAAAGATCGGCGTATGTGCCTGTATGCCAATTATTCTAAATATCGCCGTATGTGCCTGTATGCTAATTATTCCAAAGATCGTCGTATGTGTCCGTATGTTTATTATTCCAAAAATCGGTGTATGTGCCCGTATGCTTATTATTCTAGATCGGCGTATGTGTCCGTATGTTAATTATTCCAAAGATCGGCGTATGTGTCCGTATGCTAATTATTCCAAAGATCGGCGTATGTGTCCGTATGCTAATTATTCCAAATATCGGCGTATGTGCCTGTATGCTAATTATTCCAAAGATCGGTGTATGTGTCCGTATGCTAATTATTCCAAAGATAGGCGTATGTGTCCGTATGCTTATTATTCCAAATATCGGCGTATGTGCCTGTATGCTAATTTTTCCAAAGATCGGTGTATGTGCCCGTATGCTTATTATTCCAAAGATCGGCATATGTGTCCGTATGCTAATGATTTAAAGATCGGAGTATGTGTCCGTATGCTAATAATTCAAAGATCGGCGTATGCGCTCTTATGCTAATTATTCCAAAGATCGGCGTATGTGCCCGTATGCTAATTATTGAACAGGCGAAGATATGTGTATGTATTTTTATTAAACATTCCCATGAAAAACATGCTGCTGTGTCTGGGTTTTACCAACGTTATAGATACCGAACGTGTATATAAATTACTTTTCTCAATGACTTATATAGAAGGATAGGAAACTTGCATCTCCTGACCAAACGTTGATAAAGGATTAATTATTTAGCAAATAAATCATTCTGAATTCACAGACAATTGCTTTGTTGAACATAAGAATATAAGATTTAGGTAATTTTAGATGTTTAATATGTTTTGATCACCCTAAATGACCTTGAATTGGAGATTTGACGTAAAATTTCTCACAGTTTTGTTGTTATTTCAGTTGCAGTATATACATTTTGTTATCAGAAGTACGTCACCAGTTTGAATACAAATTGCTGATATTGGTGTTTTTATGAGAATTTCATGTAAGAATTTTGATTTGTGTTCCTAAGATGAATGGTAGTTAAGATAACTGAAAACGAGATTTTGCGTGAATACGCGAGCGTTCACAAAATCTCAATTATTTGCCATTCCTTCTCTATATAATTTCTTGCTTTATCGAAGTACTATTGTTTTCACATTTGTTGCCACGCAGTTTACTGTGTCCATATGCAATATTCCTTAAATTGATCAAAATACTATAGTTAAGAGTAAAGAGTAAAACTAAATCTTCATAATTGTGAGTTCTGAAGGTATAAAGGTTCTCGGACAATTATGCAGAGTTTTTTTTATATTTCTTAATTTCATTTTGTATGTTGATTTTCTTTCTAATGCTATGTATTAGATTTTCATTACGGCATGCCTTTGTAATCATTTTTATCATGTCAACGCATTCATTTCTGTTGATAAACTGCCTGCCTGATAAACACAGGTTTATCACGTCACTGAAGTTTATCGGACACATGACGTCATTATGTATAATTGTACATTTTGACGGAATCTCTACAGTTTGGATGCTGATTTTCAATTTCATCAAAAAGACGAATTAGAAATATTGACATGATAAAGAGAATACCATGTTAATGTCTAATATTATCACATTCATCAGGTTCTAAGCCTCACTTGATAAAGTTGATTATATCAGACACTATAAACATGTTTTTTTCTATATAACAATCAATTTTGCAATCACTTGTAGTTTAACATTTAATTAATTAATATATTTTTTCTGTCTATGTGCGCGGGATCAGTGTTACAGCTTCTCCAGGTGATTGATGTTCTTAATAACGTACACAATTCTATTGTCTTGCATGTATGCACGTCCTTTGTGCACTAATATAAAAAAAATCCCGCCAACAGGGTGCGAAGTTGTTCGTTACGATGTGTAGTTTGGTTTGTTTTTTATTACATTGTGCCGGGCGTGTAAAGTAAAAAGTGGAATAAAATAAAATTTTAGTAATTAATTAATATCAATAATTGTTTTCTTAATTGTAATTTAATTGCATAAAACTTTGTAACCTGTCATAAAATGCATCTTAAATTAAATAGACATCAGTTCACTTACCTTTTTATACCCGCGTGTGTAATTCTTCACTATCTTCCTGGGAAAATATGCGGTTTAATTACATTAGCAGAAACAAAATACTGCACCGTATTCCCTGCAATTGCACAAGGGAGATTACATTGTATAATATGTATTCATCTACAGTTGTGTCCCTTAATGAATTCGATAAGAAATATTCTACTTTAAACGTTTGAGCATTGCATTTATGTCTGCGTATTTATACTAATTGGTTCGGTCCTTTGTTTTAATTGTTCATATGTCATACTATGTGTCTTTGTTTTAATTGTTCCTATGTTATACTATATGTCTTTGTTTTAATTGTTCCTATGTCATACTTTGTGTCTTTGTTTTAAGTGATCCTATGTCACACTATGTGTCTTTGTTTTAATTGTTCCCAGGTCAGTTTTGTGTGTCTTTGTTTTAATTGTCCCAAAGCCAGTTATTTTGTTTTTTGTTTTAATTGTTCCTATGCCATACTATGTGTCTTTGTTTTCATTGTTTCTATATCAGTTTTGTGTGTCTTTGTTTTAATTGTTCCCAGGTCAGTTCTGTGTGTCTTTGTTTTAATTGATCCAAGGTCAGTTTTGTGTGTCTTTGTTTTAATTGTTCCCAGGTCAGTTCTGTGTGTCTTTGTTTTAATTGTTCCCAGGTCAGTTCTGTGTGTCTTTGTTTTAATTGTTCCCAGGTCAGTTTTGTGTGTCTTTGTTTTAATTGTTCCCAAGTCAGTTCTGTGTGTCTTTGTTTTAATTGTCCCAACGTCAATTACATTGGTCATTGTTTTAATTATTCCCAAGTCAGTTGTATGTGTCTTTGCTTCAATTGTCCCTATGTCAGACTTATATAACTTACTAACGGTTTTTTTCACTCAGAGAAAAGATGGAACCATAAATAACCATTGTAATATACTTTTGTTCAGCCAATTATATATGCCTATATAATGTCGGAATCCAAGGCGAGATTGCTAAACTCTTTTAGCTTACAGCTCCGTTAGGTGAAATACTGTATGTTCAATATCTTTAAAATTCTAAGTTTTTCAAATTTGGCAAGATGTATTAGATCTAGGCAAGCTAATGTTTAAGATATACTAGATCTAGGCAAGCTGAATGTTAAAAATGTATTAGATCTAGGCAAGCTGAATGTTAAAGATGTACTAGATCTAGGCAAGCTTAATGTTTAAGATGTATTAGATCTAGGCAAGCTAAATGTTTAAGACGTACTAGTCTAGGCAAGCTAAATGTTTAAGACGTACTAGATCTAGGCAAGCTAAGTGTTTAATATGTACTAGATCTAGGCAAGCTTAATGTTTCAGATGCATCAGATCTAGACAAGCTTAATATTTAAGATGTATCAGATGTAGGCAAGCTTAGTGTGTAAGATGTGTCAGATCTAGGCAACCTTAGTGTGTAAGATGTATCAGATCTAGGCAACCTTAGTATGTAAGATGTACTAGATCTAGGCAAGCGTAATGTTTAATATGTACTAGATCTAGGCAAGCTTAACGTTCAATATGTACTAGATATAGGCAAGTTAAAGATGTATGATAGGCAAGCTTAATGTTTAATATGTACTAGATCTAGGCAAGCTAAATGTTTAAGATGTATGGTAGGCAAACTTAATGTAAGATATACTTGATCTAGACAAGCTTAATGTTTGAGATTTACTAGATCTAGGCAAGCATAATGGTAATGATGTATTGTAGGCAAGCTTAATGTTTAATATATACTAGATCTAGACAAGCTTAATGTTCGAGATATACTAGATCTAGGCAAGCTTAATATTTAAGATGTATATGATCTGCGTTGGCTTAACGCTTATGTTGTATTAGATCTGGGTAAGACTTAGTGTTTTCAAAAGCTTTATCATATCTGGGTAAGATTTATTGTGTAAGCTGTTTTGGATCTAGGTCAGACTTAATGTTTAAGTTGTATTGGATCTGGGAAAGACTGAATGTTTACACTGTATTGGATCTGGGTAAGATTGAATGTTTACACTGTATTGGATCTGGGTAAGACTGAATGTTTAAAGTGTATTTGGATCAGGGTAAGATTGAATGTTTACGCTGTATTGGATCTGGGTAAGACTGAATGTAATGTTTAAGCTGTATTGGATCTGTGAAAGGCTTAATGTTTAAGTTGTTTTGGATCTGGGTAAGGCTTAATGTTTACACTGTATTGGATCTGGGTAAGGCTTTATGTTTAAGCTGTATTGGATCTGGGTAAGACTGAATGTTTACGCTGTATTGGATCTGGGTAAGGCTGAATGTTTAAGCTGTATTGGATCAGGGTAAGGCTTTATGTTTACGCTATTTTGGATCCGGGTAAGGCTTTATGTTTAAGCTGTATTGGATCTGGGTAAGGCTTTATGTTTACGCTGTATTGGATCTGGGTAAGGCTGAATGTTTACGCTGTATTGGATCTGGGTAAGGCTGAATGTTTAAGCTGTATTTGATCTGGGTAAGACTGAATGTTTACACTGTATTGGATCTGGGTAAGGCTTTATGTTTAAGCTGTATTGGATCTCGGTAAGACTGACTGTTTAAACTGTATTGAATCTCGGTAAGGCTGAATGTTTAAGCTATATTGGATCTGGGTAAGACTGAATGTGTACACTGTATTGGATCTGGGTAAGGCTATATGTTTAAGCTGTATTGGATCTCGGTAAGACTGACTGTTTAAACTGTATTGGATCTGGGTAAGACTGAATGTTTAAGCTGGTTTGGATCTGGGTAAGGCTGAATGTTTAAATTGTATTGGATCTGGGTAAGACTGAATGTTTAAGCTGTATTGGATCTGGGTAAGACTGAATGTTTACACTGTATTGGATCTGGGTAAGGCTTTATGTTTAAGCTGTATTGGATCTCGGTAAGACTGACTGTTTAAACTGTATTGGATCTGGGTAAGGCTGAATGTTTAAGCTGATTGGATCTGGGTAAGACGGAATGTTTAAGCCGTATTGGATCTGGGTAAGACTGAATGTTTAAGCTGTATTGGATCTGTGAAAGGCTTAATGTTTAAGCTGTATTGGATCTGTGAAAGGCTTAATGTTTACACTGTATTGGATCTGGGTAAGGATTAAGCTGCCATAGTTGAGGATAATGCTTAATTTTAAAGTTGTATTAGATATTGGCAAGGATTATTGATTAGGCTGTATTAGATCTGGGTATTACATACTGGTACGACTTTGTGTTCCACACATGTCAGTTCTCGAGTTTTCAGTATTTGTTAGATTTTGATATGACTTTATGCTTTATACTTACGTGTACGACTTACTACTTAATGTCTGGAAAATAATCACACGTTTAAAACGATTAATTTTGGCAATCCTGCAACTTTCTCGTGACTTACTATAACATTCTTGTAATTGTTTCATGGCAAATAGCAGATTTTTATTTTTGTTTCAGCCATGATGGCAGAACTGATAAGGGCCTCCTTGTTTTGCGACACAGACGACATGTATCTTGATGAAACAACAGCAGGACCCGACACTATTTCTTCAGTCCTTACCATGTCAAGGGTCAACCCGCGTGACAGCGAGAGTTCATCTCCAACTTCTTCAACTCCGTCATCAACAACACCAACCTGCAATGGAGTTACGCTCAGCTTGAACTACTGTTACGAATACTGGTCAAGCATCAATAACATGGCGAAAGTCGATCTCAGTACATTTAAAAATGTGGCAGCAGACGAGATATTCGGCAACGACTACCTGACGCAGATCGCCAGCAAACCTGTCTCAACAAAAGCCACATCAAAAAGTATCATCAAAAGCCAGATATTCGGCAACGACTACCTGACGCAGATCGCCAGCAATCATGTCTCAACAAAGGCCGCATCAAAAAGTATCGTCAAAAGTCAGAATCTTGTCAAGTCTCACTTGATATACCAATATGACGACGTGAAAGTGTTTCGACCACCTTATACCTATCCCGCTCTTGCGATCGCCGCCATTTACATGTCCGGAAGTGAAACGTTAACAGTTCAATGTGTAATTGAACAGTTCGGCAATATGTTCGACGCGTTTAAGATTGAGTGCCTAAAATGGGAGAAAACATGGAAACATAACGTACACAACACATTGGCATCGTTGAAGTACTTATACAAGACATCCAATGGTCGGTATGGGGTCAAACCAGGACAAATCGACAGAACCGTGATGCTCAGAAAGTTTATTGGACAACGGGGTGACAACGACCAGTACGCAAAAACATTACACGATCAACTTGGGGCTCCAACTATGTTAGAAGACATTCAACTAGGCCGAAGAAAACGAAAATCGAATGTATCACAATATGTCATGAAAACAATGGACGACAACAGAACGGATTTGATGACGGAAAATCTGAAGACACGGTCTACAGCGGATGACACACACGTGACTGCTTCAAGCCTGCGCCTTCCACCAAGACCTTGTTTTCACGACGAGAATTCTACGGATGAGTTATGCGGGACAATGGACAAAACATCTAGCGCCCGCAATGATACGTCCAAGACTCAGGGAAACGACTCTGGTTATGAAGAATTTAAGCAGGGACTTGGGACGCCACTATAGAAGATCAGTGTCGCGCCGACGCCGCTTCCGCCTATTACAGCGTTCATACCGTGTAGTGCAACTAGTATCATACAGTTTATGGATGTTTGTGTAAATGGACAAATTGTTAGTGTTCCGGTGCAGCTAAACGGGGGTTGGTTGTAACTGTGTTGCCACGATACGGACCATGCACTATGGTAATGAAATGAAATGAAATGAAATAGTTCAGCATTTTGAAAATAAACTGAAAAAAAAGTATCACCAATGAACCATATTTAACATGGAGTCGTATTAGCCTTAAACAACCACCTTATTCTTTGGCAGTGGATGGTAGTGGGTAGCAGTCACTATATATCGTTATGTAGTGGCAAAGATTTTCTAAATATAGTTTAATATAAATACAATAATTGTGTTTTTACATCAATTACTGATAGGCAAACTGATTTGAATAAAATGTAGAAATTTCACATCTTACCAATCGCTTAATGTCCCAGTATATATTACTATTAATAATGTTAAGTATTCAACACAAACTGGCAGTACAGTTATCTATCTTACGGGTATTTTTAACTGAATGAATGTATGAATGAATGAATGAATGAATGAATGAATGAATGAATGAATGAATGAATGAATGAATGAATGAATGAATGAATGAATGAATATCTTTATTTCCTCCTTGGGAGCTTAATATACAAAATTGATATACAATATGGGCAATTTATAACATATATACAAATTACATATAGAAAAGTAACATGTAATATATCGTGCAATGAAAATGCAAACATTTTGCATATTTTGAAATTGAATAATAGACTGAATTTCAAACTTACAGCTTTCACTGGATTTACAACTCTATATGTTAGGCTGTATTACAAGCGTTTAATGTAAGACTGTACATCAAACTTTATATATAACTTTATAAAATAGACTGGATTTAAACTTTATAGGTTTATACTGGATTTTAAGCTCTGTATAGGTTTGACTGTATTTCAAACTGCATACGTTAGAAAACTGTTAGACTGGAGTTCAAACTCTATCGGTAAGACTGGTTTCATACAATTTCTGGCAATTTTCTTCATAATTTTCTTCATTATGTGGACAAGGTGTCCAATTCAATGCTGAAATGATTTGGAATATAGATGTACATAACAAGTATTTGAAAGGTCATCAGTTGCACTGACCTTATGTGATTTCAATACATTTACTATTTAAAATATTTGTGCTTTTGATTGTGCTAAACTAACATGTCGGTTTTGTTAACAGAGTTTTATTGATATATGACAATTGAATTTCTATTTTGATTAAATATGTGATTTATAGAAAATTACCGTTGTTTTGTTCTGTTACCATGCCAACAAGCCATAGTTATCATGGACTGCCTTCAAGTATTTAGATTCTAACTTGATTTTTTTCTTATACTTAATGAAGTTTATGTTTCTTTCACTAGTGGCTTTCTATGCATATCAATGGTGCGAAATTTCTATTTACAAATAATCTAGAAAAAAACTAACTACATGTGATTCAACTAATATCAAAATATCAATCAGTTGCCTTTCCTTCTTCATATAATTCCTACGTTAATTTTGCAGCAAAAGCGACAAACACTTTAGAATCATTAATTGATCATGTTTATTCTAACATTCCAGATATACATGACGTTACTACTGCTATTTATTCTAGCAGTGACCATTAGCTGGTGTACATGACGAGAAAAACATCAACTATCTACAATATAGGACCTGCACATGCTATCATATTACAGAGAAACACGACTATTTAATTAAGAAAACGCTTTATTGAAGAAGTATATATTCAATATAGGTTAACGGATTTTAAGGTAGATCGCGGTGTTCTTATCATGAACAGTCAATATTTCCAGTCTTTCTAAATTTACATATACATCTGGGCTGCGTTCAGCACCGTTAAACAGCAAACACGTTTAATGCCTGGTTCCCTAAAATTAACACGTACTGCGTGCTAATGTGAGGTTGGGCCATTGTCCAGGAAAATATGTTAGCTAACGTTATCAAACGTTTGACCGAACTGAACGCAGTCCTGTTTCATATTAACACCTTGGAGTACCATGATACTATGTGCCTTCATGGTTCACTGAGTTACATGTTAGAACCCTGATGCTCTAAGGAGGCGAAATGGACATCGAAAAATAAATGCTTAATTCATCAATAGTGCTCCAGATAAGTCTTTCTTCAAATGAGTATTTTACCCCTTAGATTAGTACGCAATGCTATTTTCGAAAAAAGTTAAGGGTTAAAAATGAATATTCTTCTCAAATTTCTGTTTAAGGTTGTTCGCGGCATTCCTATCAGATTTGTTGACATCTGACGTAAATTATCAATCTGTACACATATAGATAGGCACGCAGGCCCATCAGGTACATGATGTATCTACACATATATAACAGACAGTGGTTTGATAATAATAATAATAATAATAATAATAATAATAATAATAATAATAAACAGTTACAATTTTATTTTCATGGTATAAATCATACCGAATAAATTTAAATTCAAGCAAAGGTAGAAGTGGAGAAGGTGGTATGCATAACAGTAATAATATTCAAAAGTCATGTCAGAAAGCAAATATCGTAATTGAAAATACATGTGAATCATACATATATGGCTAAAAAGCTTTTGGTGTAAAAATACTCAGACTTTTTATTGAACTGTTGTTTTCTGAATTTATCAAATTGATAAACATAGGCATGTTGGGTCTTTCCCAACAATATTTATTTTTTAATTATTTCCTCAGATCGGAATAAAGCACACATTCAATATTGATTGATTGATTGATTGATCGATCAATCGATCGATCGATTGATTGATTGAACATTTATCGTCATTTTATGCCATCGAGGGCTTACAGACAATCAGTTAACCTAACTACTGTTTCCTGGGATCCTGAAAGGTTAACCAGTACTTGAGCACACCCCATCTTCGCAAGTAACTGATAACTTTACGAATGATAATGAGACAGAACGTCGTATTTCAGTCATCACGAACTCACGACCCCCGGATTGATAGTCAGACGCGTAACCGACTTAGCTATCAAATGAAACGCAAACTAGTTTTATTGTTGATAACAATTATAGATCCGAATGAAACGGCATTTGTTTCCAATTATCTTTTCCAGATGTATTGCTAATATCTTAATATATTGAAATGAATAACTGTTGATTGATTGAATATCAGTTAACCTAACCACTGTTTCCTGGGATCACGGAAGGTTAACCAGTACTCGAACACATCCCATCTCCGCATGTAACACATAACTTTCTCACTTGAATCAGCAATGAGAGACGAACGATAATGAGACGCAATGTCGTATATTATACATCACGGAGATTGTACTGAGCCGAGCGGGGATTTGAACTCACGACCCCTGGGAGTCGTTTCCACCAACTATTCTTAAGAATATTCTTACACTTGAGCTTAAAAATCCAAATTTCAACCTTAGATATTTAGTTTATCAAAGACCGCGGTGTGGTCTAGTGGTAGAGCGTGCGCCTGGCACGCGGAAGGTCGTGAGTTCAATCCCCGGCCGGATCATACCAAAGACTTTAAAATGGTACTAGAAGCTTCCTCGCATGACGCTCAGTATTTAGAGAAGAGTTCTAGGTCTGGTTGGCCCGCTGTCAGTATAATGTGAAAAATTGTTAAAAGCGACGCTAAACACCATAACACCATACAACATAGTTTATCAAGACAGAAAAAAATCATTCTGAGAGTTTATTTGACTATATATAAGGTGTCGTACATACTTGTAAATGTTGGCCTCATAAAATGGTCTCTAAGTGTGTTTATAAATTCCATTCTTGAGCTCAAGTCTAAGAATATTCTTAAGAATGGTTGGTGAATAACACGCCCGGAATAACTAACCCGCATTTTTTGTATTTCCATATCTTCCTCAAACTAGTGAATAACGTTATTAAAGTATGTATACAATATTCAAAGCCACTTTTGTATTGATTTTACATAGCCCGATTTTGTGAACTTCGATACAATTACTCATGCGTATCTGTTTGGAACGAAATGCTTATTTTACACGAGTACATTTCAAGGTAATTGCTTAGAAACGTTTTTGATAAAATGCATAAAATGTCAGGTGGCGGGATAGCTGTTCCGTTTAGAATAGTAACATATGTAATTCGGAAGGTAGTTACAAGATTATAATTATATTGAGAAATTATACAGACAGTAAACTACCATCTTCATACACAATGTCATAATTTTATGCATTAAAACAACTGATGACCCTGAATACTAACAAATCAACTTGGCTTGATGATATAGCTAGTGAGTGATAAAGTGATAAAGGTTTGAAACAAGCAGTTCTGCTAATAAATATGTCCTAAAGGTATGAAGAAAAAAAATACTAAAGTGACAACAATTTTCAATTTCATTTTTTCAATTCAATTTTATTTATTCAATACTCAATTTCACAATGTGAAAAGCATAAGTACATACATTATAAAGCATAAGAAAAATACATTATAAAACATAAGTAATATGGAATAAAGCATAAGTACATACAGTATCAAGCATAAGTACATACATTATAAAGCATAAGAACATACATTATAAAGCATAAGTACATACAGTATAAAGCATAAGTACATATGGAATAAAGCATAAGTACATACAGTATAAAGCATAAGTACATATGGAATAAAGCATAATTACATACAGTATAAAACATAAGTACATACAGTATAAAACATAAGTAAATTCAGTATAAAGCATAAGTACATACAGTATAAAGCATAATTACAACAGTATAAAGCATAAGTACATATAGTATAAAGCATAAGTACATACAGTATAAAGCATAAGTACATATGGAATAAAGCATAAGTACATATGGAATAAAGCATAAGTACATACAGTATAAAACATAAGTACATTCAGTATAAAGCATAAGTCCATATGGAATAAAGCATAAGTACATACAGTATCAAGCATAAGTACATACATTATAAAGCATAAGTACATACAATATCAAGCATAAGTACAACAGTATAAAGCATAAGTACATATAGTATAAAGCATAAGTACATACAGTATAAAACATAAGTACATTCAGTATAAAGCATAAGTACATACAGTATAAAGCATAAGTACATACACTATAAAGAATAAGTACATATGGAATAAAGCATAAGTACATACAGTATAAAGCATAAGTACATATAGTATAAAGCATAAGTACATACAGTATAAAGCATAAGTACATACAGTATAAAGCATAAGTACATACAGTATAAAGCATAAGTACATATGGAATAAAGCATAAGTACATACAGTATCAAGCATAAGTACATACATTATAAAGCATAAGTACATACAGTATCAAGCATACGTACATACAGTATAATGCATAAGTACATACAGTATCAAGCATACGTACATACAGTATCAAGCATAAGTACATACATTATCAAGCATAAGTACATACAGTATCAAGCATAAGTACATATGGAATAAAGCATAAGTACATACAGTATCAAGCATAAGTACATATGGAATAAAGCATAAGTACATACAGTATCAAGCATACGTACATACAGTATAAAGCATAAGTACATACAGTATAAAGCATAAGTACATACAGTATCAAGCATACGTACATACAGTATAATGCATAAATACATACAGTATAAAGCATAAGTACATACAGTATAAAACAATACATAAGTACATACATTATAAAGCATAAGTACATACAGTATCAAGCATACGTACATACAGTATAATGCATAAGTACATACAGTATAAAGCATAAGTACATACAGTATAAAGCAATACAAAATTAGAATATCAATGGCAATTCATACACATGCTTACATCCCATTCACAAACATAATAACATTCTTATGCAGGAGAACAACTAGACCTGAAAATATACATTTGTATTAATATTATAAATTATGAAACATTTTATAAATTCAGTAGCAATAATTCTTGATGATTTCTAAAATTGGATTCAATCCTAAATTTTAAATAAGTGATTTACATATGCTTTATATGTTATTGTTTTTGTTTGGTTAATGTTATATCTGCATGTTTATTCTATTTGGACGAAACCTTATTGGGCGAAACATTTTTCAAAACAGGTGGTAAACAATTATCGTCCTATGTGTCGCCAGTTATATTGTTTATATTTGAAATGATGTAAAATTCTATCTAATAAATCTTTTAAATTTAAGAATGCCAATATGCGATTAGAAAACACCATTCTATTTTTAATTTCAACCACCAATATGGTGATACATTTAATCACCCCGTAAACGGTCAGGTCTATTAAACAGCCACATTTTCCATTCCCATTTACATTAAAACCTGTGTAAGTGGTCTCCGCTATTAAGCAGTCACTTGTCTTAAGCAGCCACATTTCCTATTTTCCATTTCCATGTGTTGTCTTAAAATGCCACTTTTGCTCTTTTCCTTGACTGGATGCTTAAGACAGGTTTGACTGTATATAAGTTTAGTGCAAATTTACCTTTTTTAAGTAACAACTTGTCTTAAAAGTCCACTTTTCATCCGTCTCTTGGCTGGCCGCTTAAGACAGGTTTCACTGTATATTAAGTATGTTTAGTATAGTGTAATAGTGTATTTAAAGGGACACACGCCAATGCTTACAATTAATGATATTCCTGTTCAGGTTTAGGCATTTTACATGCTGGATTATAAGACTCTTACTATAGGATTAAATTCATTTTTTCTGGTTTTTATGCATGTGTAAAGAATGTCGAATCACGCCCAAATCAAATAAAGTCCTTCGTGATTCGACATTCTTTTCACATGCATAAAATAAAAAAATAATAATTTAATCCTTATAATTCTAATCCTGATGATTATATTTAATTTGAGAATCTTCAAGTGAATGAAAAAATAAAACAAAAATAATTATACGCTGCAAAGTAAACGCGTAAGAATACATCACCTCTGTCCTGGTTGGCATCAAATTCTCTAGATTTCATATCTAAAATTAAACACCCGCCTTTTATCTCTCGATTTAGACAAATAAAAAATCAATAATACCAGGAAATACCCACACAGTGTAGACGCTGACGTCATTGTTTAGTTTTTGTCTACACGATTGTTTTTAAAAATTTGTCAAAATTTACGAAGGTCATAAAAATCCAGGCTGGTTGATGGAGAATTTGGAACGTTTTAAACGACTTTTACGTGCAAGGTTTGTGTATTTACATTGTCTCACGATCGTTTGCACCTAAACTTCAACTACATGTACATGTTTTTATTTCATTTTTTTTCTGTTGAATAAATTGGTCTGTGGAAATGTTTGTCAACGGCTCGCATTCACGTTCGGCAAACATTGCGTTCATTTTACAAAATACATCTCAAATCTGACAATTTTGTGACCTTATTCATTGTTTCTGGTCTAATTGTGGCGCCCGGTTAAATCATTAAACAAAAGAAATCTATAAAACAATAAACTGAAGAAAACAGCAAGAACTAGATCTAACATTTGTTTTTTGTTGTATTTTATCATTAAAATAAGCGTGGAACCTTTGTGCAGGTCATTTAACGAAAAATAAAAGTCTTTAAAATTATGACGTTGTCCGAAGAAAAATGCTTTAAACACATATATGCTAATGAGATTGGAATTAGTATGGGTTTGAGGTTCGGATAGAAAATTCCGTCCCGTGGGAAAACAACTATCCCGATGGACAGAATTTTCTATCCGAACCGAAAAAGCCATGAACGATTCTTTTTCTGTATACCAAAGATATTTAATAACTATATTAACTTGTTTTACCATTATCTTTTTACAACGCTTTTATGATAAACGTCATATATTTTATACGTTACGTCATAAATGAGTCTTAACGTCATAGCGCGAGAATTTTATCTCGGCTATAGCAAGGATGAGATAGAAATATCTAACATCGGTAAAAGTGCAGATATCCTTATCCGGTGTGCAAGAAACCTGGATTATTTCCTTAAATAAAAACGGAATTGTAAGCTCTATATATATATTTATTTTTATCTTGATAAGGCTTCTGATCTATCAAATCATAGGATTCTTCTTAACAAATATCTGCCTACAAAGTCAATAATAATGCACTGTATGCCTACTGGTTTAAATCAAATCGTCACGAAAGGACACAACACGTTAGTGTTGCTGAAGTGTTATTATACAAGAATAGCAGCTTAACAGGTGTGCCGCAGTGTCATTTTTTATTTTTTTATTTACATTAATGGTGTGTCACTTTACTAGCTATTAGTCTTTGATTAAATACATCAAACAAATTCATTGAACATATATCAAACCATAAATGCTGAAAACGGCTTTGAAATATGGAGTAAAATAATATACAAATGTAGATCTACTAGTAGTTTTAAATGTTATAAAACCGAGAGTTATTTTCATTTCTTCAAAACGATAAAACACTAAGCAGGCACGCATCCAGGATTTCAGTTTAGAGGGGGTGCCAGCTGCCTTTACAAATAAGGCAGAAAAAAAAGAAAAATTTTGCTATGCAGGCTCGAATATTAGACCTCTAGATTGACAGGCGCACGCCTTACCTATTACGCTACTGCACCACTCACACATTGTGTATTTATTCACACAATCATAGCACATTAAATAACTCTCTTGTTAGCAGGCCGGTGACATGTTGTTTTTCTGGCTAAATCTTTTTTTGATATAACATTGAATGAAAATAGATGAAACATAGATTTCAGTGCTGTATTGATTATTTGTTTGCCTCAGTTTGTCCATCAGTTTGGTTCAACCGTCTTGGTGCTTTGAAGGTTTGGCCTACGCAGTGTAGATATTTTAACTGTTTTTGCAGACTGGTCCATTTAAAATCATTTACACATGTCATGACATGCAAATATACATACCTTTTCCTCTGCGTTTGACCTTGTGCAGATGATGATATACTTGTAAAAAAGCTATTTAGCTTTTTTTTAAATTTTTGCTCGCTTTGATGGTGTCGCCATCACAAACTTTTTCGCGTAAAATTACCCGAAACGATAAAAATTAAACGACGAGGAAAAAAAACTTTAAAAAAAACACCAAACGTGGGCGACAGAAGAATATACTCAAGCACCTTGCTAGAAGTATTAAGATTGTACATATTTTATGTACATAAAATACGTGCTTAATTTGTTTTTACACAAATCGTTTAGATGGTAACTTGAGTTCAGATGAAATGTGTAAAAGAAGAACCTATGCTTGCCAAAATTTAGGGGCGGATGTGCCCCAACCCCCTGAATCCGCCCTTGCTAAGATATTCTAAGATCCACCTATAATATTTGCGCTGTACTTGTCAATGCACTTGTCTGGAAATTAAACTATTGTCATAGAAAAACATTTTACCAACTTTTTTTATATTCATTTGAGTACACTCATGAAATACGTTCTCGAAACTTGTAATTTCTACTTCAGAAAAAAGTGTCATATATCACAAAGGCAGATTGTGAATTATTTAGAAAATATTTTGTCATACTCTTGAGCTGTAATCTGGAATTTCTTCTCCGAGTTTATGAAAAAAATCAGATAGTATTTTAAAGGTTGAACGTAAACATCATCAATGGGGCACGATACCAGAAAGAACCCTTATCCCGTAAAGCCTACTTGTCAATATACAAACTTAAATCTCAGATTTATTGAAGTGTTTGAATGTTATTTCAGAGAAGCGATAATTCATGGTCTGATTTGTTACGGGAAAATTTCGAAATAATATAGTTCTAACAAAACCAAATCACCGGTTTCATGCGTTGGAACACAGGTCATTGCGTTAGCGCCACCTAGGAGTAACACAATACATAATGGTTGATATCAACACATCTTACTCAACGAACCTAAATATAAGGCTAGGTATAAATAGGCCCTTGCTCGACGAACCTAAATATAAGGTTAGACATCAATACGTTGTTGATTGACAAACCTTACTATAAGGCTAGACATCAAAAATCGTTGATTGACGAACCTTAATATAAGACTAGACATCAATACGTCGATGATTGACGAACCTTTATATAAGACTAGACATCAATACGTCGTTGCTTCACGAACATAAATATGAAGCTAGACATCAATATGACGTTGCTTCACGAACCTAAATATGAAGCTAGACTACAATACGTCGTTGCTTCACGAACCTAAATATGAAGCTAGACATCAATACGTCGTTGCTTCACGAACCTAAATATGAAGCTAGACATCAATATGACGTTGCTTCACGAACCTAGATATGAAGCTAGACATCAAAACGTCGTTACTTCACGAACCTAAATATGAAGCTAGACATCAATACGACGTTGCTTCACGAACCTAAATTTGAAGCTAGACATCAATACGTCGTTGCTTCACGAACCTAAATTTGAAGCTAGACATCAATATGACGTTGCTTCACGAACCTAGATATGAAGCTAGACATCAAAACGTCGTTGCTTCACGAACCTAAATATGAAGCTAGACTACAATACGTCGTTGCTTCACGAACCTAAATTGAAGCTAGACTTCAATATGACGTTGCTTCACGAACCTAAATATGAAGCTAGACATCAATACGTCGTTGCTTCACGAACCTAACTATGAAGCTAGACATCAATACGTCGTTGCTTCACGAACCTAAATATGAAGCTAGACATCAATACGTCGTTGCTTCACGAACCTAAATACAAATCTAGACATCAATACGTCGTTGCTTCACGAACCTTAATGTGAAGCTAGACATCAATACATCGTTGCTTCACGAATCTAAAAATAAGGCTAGACATCAATACGTCGATGATTGACAATCATTAATATAAGGTTAGACATCAATACATCGTTGCTTCACGAACCTAAATTTAAATCTAGACATCAATACGTCGTTGCTTCACGAACCTAAATATAAGGATAAACATCAATACGTCGTTGTTTCGCGAACCTAAATATGAAGCTAGACATCAATACGCCGTTGCTTCACGAACCTAAATATAAGGCTAGTGTTCTAAAGCTGTATTTGGTTTCAATACGATGCTTTAATATCTAGTTGCTTTGATGGGGAATTTACTCCGGGAGTGAGAGGGTACCGGCTGTTTAGGAGTAAAGCACACACAAACTATTATAGATGTTTCACTGAAGTTCGTATAATTCGAATGTCTATATACATATAATACAATACCTATTCATAAACATAAATAAATACAATCCATTGTACCTGCAGGCATATTTAAATATGAATTATGAAACATTGATTCATAAATTTGATACTTCTCAACATCATAGATTTTAACATAGAATGCCTTCTTTAAACAGGCACATAATCTTTTAACTATAAATGAATATTTGTATTTGTATCATACATTTACAGTTCATACTTACACATGGAATACACATTAATCACACTACCAGCAAATATTAAATAGTTTGAATAATATCATTAGTGCATAGAGCTAGCATCATTGAACTATACAAAAATGCAAATCACTAATAGCAAAAATATTGAAGAATTTTAGATATTATTGTAAGTGCATAGATTTAACATATGTAATACAATTTTTTAACCATCAATATAAAATGTCAACACATACCAACATACCAACAATCTCACGTACAGTTTATACCTAATAGTTTAGGTGACTTATAGGTCCAATGGGCCGGGTGCTTTTTTTTTTTTGTATATAACTATTTGTAATATATATTGTATGCACATGTCACTATAATAAAATATTTACTTACTTACTTACATACCTGTTTAGGAGTAAAACACACACAAACTATTATAGTTGTTTCACTGGAGTTCGTATAATCTGAATGTGCTTTACAGAAGTTTACTTCATTATATATATACTAAAATGTTAGATAATATGTCATTCATATCGTCTGGTAATGTGTCAAAAACTAGTTTCCAGATATGCTAATAACGGTTCTTGTTGGTATATGGACAGCTACATACGGATGTGTATTTGATAATTGGCGTATGACTAATAGCCTAGACTAATTACATGCATGTCAAAAGACCAGCGACAATTTCTGTAGATTTTGTGATCACATATCTGCTACCCGGTACCCCTTAGTACACTTGACATCAATACGCCGTTGCTTTACGAACCTAAATATAACGCTAGACATCAATACGTCGATAATTGACAAACCTAAATATAATGCTAGACATAAATACGTTGATGATTGACGAACCTAAATATAATCAATACGTTGATGATTGACGAACCTATATATAATCAATACGTCGATGATTGACGAACCTAAATATAATGCTAGACATCAATACGTCGATGATTGACAAACCTAAATATAATCAATACGTTGATGATTGACGAACCTAAATATAATCAATATGTTGATGATTGACGAACCTCAATATAATCAATACGTCGATGATTGATGAACCTAAATATAATGCTAGACATCAATACGTCGATGATTGACGAACCTAAATATAAGGCTAGACATCAATACGTCGATGATTGACGAACCTTAATATAATGCTAGACATCAATACGTCGATGATTGACGAACCTAAATATAATGCTAGACATCAATACGTCGATGATTGACGAACCTAAATATAATGCTAGACATCAATACGTCGATTGACGAACCTAAATATAATCAATAGGTTGATGATTGAGGAACCTAAATATAATACTAGACATCAATACGTCGATGATTGACGAACCTAAATATAAAGCTAAACATCAATACGTCGATGATTGACGAACCTAAATCTAAGGCTAGACATCAATACGTCGATGATTGATGAACCTAAATATAATCAATACGTTGATTATTGACGAACCTTAATATAAGGCTAGACATCAATACGTCGATGATTGACAAACCTAAATATAATAAATATGTTGATGATTGACGAACCTCAATATAATCAATACGTCGATGATTGATGAACCTAAATATAATGCTAGACATCAATACGTCGATGATTGACGAACCTAAATATAAGGCTAGACATCAATACGTCGATGATTGACGAACCTTAATATAATCAATACGTTGATGATTGACGAACCTAAATATAATCAATACGTTGATGATTGACGAACCTAAATATAATCAATACGTCGATGATTGACGAACCTAAATAAAATTCTAGACATCAATACGTCGATGATTCACGAACCTAGATATAAGGCTAGAAATCAATACGTCGATGATTGACGAACCTAAATATAATCAATATGTTGATGATTGACGAACATAAATATAATCAATACGTCGATGCTTGACGAACCTAAATATAAGGCTAGACATCAATACGTCGATGATTGACGAACCTAAATATAAGGCTAGATATCAATACGTCGATGCTTGACGAATCTAAATATAATGCTAGACACCAAAACGTCGATGATTGATGAACCTAAATATAACGCTAGACATCAAAACGTCGATGATTGACAAACCTAAATATAATGCTAGACATCAATACGTCGATGATAGACGAACCTAAATATAATCAATATGTTGATGATTGACGAACCTAAATATAATCAATACGTCGGTGATTGACGAACCTAAATATAAAAAATACGTCGATGCTTGACGAACCTAAATATAATGCTAGACATCAATACGTCGATGATTGACGAACCTTAATATAAGGCTAGACATCAAAACGTCGATGATTGACGAACTTTAATATAAGGGTAGACATCAATACGTCGATGATTGACAAGCCTTAATATAATCAATACGTTGATGATTGACGAACCTAAATATAATCAATACGTTGGTGATTGACGAACCTAAATATAAGGCTGGACATCAATACGTCGATGATTGACAAACCTGAATATAATGCTAGACATCAATACGTCGATGATTGACGAACCTAAATATAATCATTACGTTGATGATTGACGAACCGAAATATAATCAATACGTCGATGATTGACGAGCCTAAATATAATCAATACGTTGATGATTGACGAACCTAAATATAATCAATACGTCGATGCTTGACGAACCTTAATATAATGCTAGACATCAATACGTCGATGATTGACGAACCTTAATATAAGGCTATGCATCAATACGTCGATGATTGACAAACCTAACTATAATCAATACGTTGATGATTGACGAACCAAAAATAATCAATACGTCGATGATTGACGAACCTAAATATAATCAATACGTCGATGCTTGACGAACCTAAATATAATCAATACGTTGATGCTTGACGAACCTAAATATAATGCTAGACATCAATACGTCGATGATTGACGAACCTAAATATAAGGCTAAACATCAATATGTCGATGATTGACGAACCTAAATATAAGGCTAGACATCATTACGTCGATGATTGACAAACCTAAATAGAATCAATACGTTGATGATTGACGAACCTAAATATAATCAATACGTCGATGCTTGACGAACCTAAATATAATGCTAGACATCAATACATCAATGATTGACGAACCTAAATATAAGGCTACACATCAATACGTCGATGATTGACGAACCTAAATATAATGCTAGACATCAATACGTCGATGATTGATGAACCTAAATATAATCAATATGTTGATGATTGACGAACCTAAATATAATCAATACGTCAATGATTGACGAACCTAAATATAATCAATACGCTGATGATTGACGAACCTAAATATATTCAATACGTCGATGCTTGACGAACCTAAATATAATGCTAGACATCAATACGTCGATGATTGACCAACCTTAATATAAGGCTAGACATCAATACGTCGATGCTTGACGAACCTAAATATAAGGCTAGACATCAATACGTCGATGATTGACGAACCTTAATATAAGGCTAGACATCAATACGTCGATGATTGACAAACCTTAATATAATCAATACGTTGATGATTGACGAACCTAAATATAATCAATATGTTGATGATTGACGAACCTAAAAATAAGGCTAGACATCAAAACGTCGATGATTGACAAACCTGAATATAATGCTAGACATCAATACGTCGATGATTGACGAATCTTAATATAATCATTACGTTGATGATTGACGAACCTAAATATAATCAATACGTCGATGATTGACGAACCTAAATATAATCAATACGTTGATGATTGACGAACCTAAATATAATCAATACGTCGATGCTTGACGAACCTAAATATAATGCTAGACATTAATACGTCGATGATTGAAGAACCTTTATATAAGGCTAGACATCAATACGTTGATGATTGACAAACTTAACTATAATCAATACGTTGATGATTGACGAACCAAAATATAATCAATACGTCGATGATTGACGAACCTCAATATAAGGCTAGACATCAATATGTCGATGATTGACGAACCTACATATAATCAATACGTTGATGATTGACGAACCTAAATATAATCAATACGTCGATGCTTGACGAATCTAAATATAATCAATACGTCGTTGCTTGACAAACCTAAATATAATCAATACGTCGATGCTTGGCGAATCTAAATATAATCAATACGTCGATGCTTGACGAACCTAAATATAACCAATACGTCGATGCTTGACAAACCTAAATATAATGCTAGACATCAATACGTCGATGATTGACGAACCTAAATATAAGGCTAGACATCAATACGTCGATGATTGACGAACCTAAATATATGGCTAGACATCAATACGTCGATGACTGACGAACCTAAATATATGGCTAGACATCAATACGCTGATGATTGACGAACCTAAATATAAGGCTAGACATCAATACGTCGATGATTAACGAACCTAAATATAATGCTAGACATCAATACGTCGATGATTGACGAACCTTAATATAAGGCTAGACATCAATACGTCGATGCTTGACGAACCTAAATATAAGGCTAGACATCAATACGTCGATGATTGACGAACCTTAATATAAGGGTAGACATCAATACGTCGATGATTGACAAACCTTAATATAATCAATACGTTGATGATTGACGAACCTAAATATAATCAATATGTTGATGATTGACGAACCTAAATATAATCAATATGTTGATGATTGACGAACCTAAATATAATCAATATGTTGATGATTGACGAACCTAAAAATAATCAATATGTTGATGATTGACGAACCTAAATATAATCAATATGTTGATGATTGACGAACCTAAAAATAATCAATATGTTGATGATTGACGAACCTAAATATAATCAATATGTTGATGATTGACGAACCTAAATATAATCAATATGTTGATGATTGACGAACCTAAAAATAATCAATATGTTGATGATTGACGAACCTAAATATAATCAATATGTTGATGATTGACGAACCTAAATATAATCAATATGTTGATGATTGACGAACCTAAAAATAAGGCTAGACATCAATACGTCGATGATTGACAAACCTGAATATAATGCTAGACATCAAAACGTCGATGATTGACGAATCTTAATATAATCATTACGTTGATGATTGACGAACCTAAATATAATCAATACGTCGATGATTGACGAACCTAAATATAATGCTAGACATTAATACGTCGATGATTGAAGAACCTTTATATAAGGCTAGACATCAATACGTTGATGATTGACAAACCTAACTATAATCAATACGTTGATGATTGACGAACCAAAATATAATCAATACGTCGATGATTGACGAACCTTAATATAAGGCTAGACATCAATATGTCGATGATTGACGAACCTACATATAATCAATACGTTGATGATTGACGAACCTAAATATAATCAATACGTCGATGCTTGACGAATCTAAATATAATCAATACGTCGTTGCTTGACAAACCTAAATATAATCAATACGTCGATGCTTGACGAATCTAAATATAATCAATACGTCGATGCTTGACGAACCTAAATATAATCAATACGTCGATGCTTGACAAACCTAAATATAATGCTAAACATCAATACGTCGATGATTGACGAACCTAAATATAAGGCTAGACATCAATACGTCGATGATTGACGAACCTAAATATATGGCTAGACATCAATACGTCGATGATTGACGAACCTAAATATATGGCTAGACATCAATACGCTGATGATTGACGAACCTAAATATAAGGCTAGACATCAACACGTCGATGATTGACGAACCTAAATATAATGCTAGACATCAATACGCCGATGATTGACGAACCTAAATATAAGGCTAGACATCAATACGTCGATGATTGACGAACCTAAATATAAGGCTAAACATCAATACGTCGATGACTGACGAACCTAAATATAACGCTAGACATCAATACGTCGATGATTGACGAACCTAAATATATGGCTAGACATCAATACGTCGATGATTGACGAACCTAAATATATGGCTAGACATCAATACGCCGATGATTGACGAACCTAAATATAAGGCTAGACATCAATACGCCGATGATTGACGAACCTAAATATAAGGCTAGACATCAATACGCCGATGATTGACGAACCTAAATATAAGGCTAAACATCAATACGTCGATGACTGACGAACCTAAATATAACGCTAGACATCAATACGTCGATGATTGACGAACCTAAATATATGGCTAGACATCAATACGTCGATGATTGACGAACCTAAATATATGGCTAGACATCAATACGCTGATGATTGACGAACCTAAATATAAGGCTAGACATCAACACGTCGATGATTGACGAACCTAAATATAAGGCTAGACATCAATACGCCGATGATTGACGAACCTAAATATAAGGCTAGACATCAATACGTCGATGATTGACGAACCTAAATATAATGCTAGACATCAATACGTCGATGTTTGACAAACCTAAATATAATGCTAGACATCAAAACGTCGATGATTGACGAATCTTAATATAATGCTAGATATCAAAACGTCGATGATTGACGAATCTTAATATAACGCTTAACATCAACACAGACTACCAATTAGCATATCGACGGCTGGCATACCCCATATAATTAATATTGACATAAAAACATTTTTGGTTTCGCTTAAGATAAATAAAGAAGTCAACATTACGGGTTCCATCGTACATTTATATAATATCAATTAATATATGGGAACTTTATTGTCGCTTGCATTGTTTTCGTAATACTCGAACACAGTCCTGTCTAAAACGTTTGTTAATGATCGTGTATATGATAGGGTTGATAGCATTGTTTAAATAGAAAAAATGGTTTAACAAATTTTCAGTTACTTTTCTTAAATTTGATTGATCTGGCCAATAGTTCGGATTGATTAAATCACATAGTCGCATTAGAAAGAATGGTATCCAAGATAAAAAGAACACAGCCGTCACAAGAAATAATATCTTTGCTGCTTTTAATCGTGTCGCCATGGACGACTGACCATTCATTGTTATGTTTCGTGTCAGAGAGACGTCAGCGTTGGTGTTTACTGCTTCCTTTGTACGTGAAACACTCGGACCGTAAGTGTTTGCTGTGATAGAACTTGCGTTTGATTTGCAAGCTGTAACGTTGGATTGACTGGCCTGCAGAGACGGCGTCTGAAACATCTGAAATAACGGTGTTTGCAAGTGTGCCATTTGCCTCGGGGAGCTATGTAGGTCAGACAGGTTTGTGGATTTGGTTGGTTTTACACCAGCAGTACTATTGGGATTGGATAACGGTATAACGGATCTTCTTCTTCGATAGGCAACCATGGCTACATGTTTATACAAAACGGACATGGCGATAACTTCCACCAGGAAACCACATGTGACGAATGCACTAAATACCATAAGCGAGGTGGAGTTGCTATATTTGTGTCTATGTGTACATTTGTATCCAACAAACACGCCTTCATCAGTTTCGTATTTTTCCGGCGAAGGCCCATAAAATTGAAACAGCGGCAAGCTTGAACATACAGAAAACACAACAACTGCAATAATAATTTGGCTGATACGCTCACCAAACCGTAAAAATTTAACAGGTTTGCAGATGGCCAAAAACCTATCGACTGCAACTGCTAGAAGCGTCACTCCGGATATACCAAGGCTCAAGTGTACAAGAAATTCGAAACATTTGCAAGCAACGACCCATGTTTGGTCATAGTTGTTAAACAACTTATATATTATATATGGGTGAATGATACTGCAAGCAAAAAGGTCAATTCCTGCCAAGAATAGCATGAAAATGTTGGCAGATGTTCTATTTCGACGTACTGCATATATGATTAAAACCAATGAATTTCCCATAATTCCAGTTACCATGAAGACTACCATCATCACTACAACCGGCATCATTAGACTTCCAAAGCGTCTGTTATGACTATCGACCCAGGCCCAACAAGACGTGTTTACCATTATATCACAAACTGGCACTGTTGATGTATTCATCACAGCACTTAACTTTAAAACTGTCGCAAATGATATCTGTAACCTATTTGAAATGTTGCTTATAATGACTCGTGTCGTCCGGTGCCAACCGCTCTCAAAAATGTCTCTGGAATATGCCCTTCGAGTTTAAATGGAATGTCATTCCATCTCTAGAAACTTACACGTATTCAACAAAAAAAGGTATTTTCTTTTATGATTGAATAATTGTTTTCTTGAAATTTATCAAATATCGATATATTGCGTCATAGGATTTATTTTAGCACCAACATCTACTTAAATGTCTTCACGAACGCTCTTTCCCGGTACTTGTATTTTAGAGTGTTTATCCTCTCGATGCACGCATTGGAATATTGGATTTTATAACACTCTGGATAACTCTAATACGGTGCGTTGAAACATTGCTTTCACGAACAAGCTGTAGGTTGGAGTTGCTGTTTAGTTACCTTTGAGGGTTACCTGCAAGTATAAGAAATCACATATTCTTAACGGCTTTAGAAAAGCAAGTTTTTAAGTGCAATATGTATTTTATACCTGACTTGTGAACACCTTTGTGTTATTATATACATGTTAGAATATCGTTCAGCAATCAACACGCATCGTGGTTTCTTATTGGAATATGACTGAAGAATAAAATGTGTGTGCCTTTGTTTGTTATAATCTTTTTTTTCTTTTTTTTTTTTTTGAATGGGGTTTAACGCTATGTTCAACACATTTCAGGTTATATATGGCATGTCCAGTTTTACTGGTGGAGGAAGACCTCAGACTGAGTCAGACTGAGTAGAACCACCGTCTTTCAGCAAGTAACTGGAAACTTCCTAACATAGTGTTTTTGTAGCGAGCGGGACTCGAACCAACGACCTTAGCGGTGAGAGGTAAGTGATCTTAAGACGGCGCCTAAGACCACTCGACCACGGAGGACCCTTTATTATAATCAAGTATAAAATATACAATTGCTACCAAATTTTCGTTATTAAAGCCGTTAAGTATATCAATTTTTTTCATAATGTTTGTATTTATTTATTGACATAAAAATTCACAAAAACATGTACGAAACTCATCCATGTGGTGTAGAGGTCGGGGGTTGAAACATAATTGAGTCGAAGGTTTGATCCATCGGACAGACGGACAGCAACATGTTGTTTTTTCGGTATATGTTTTAAAATGACAAATATTTTATTTGTCATAATAGTAAAATAATATAAAATAATATAAGCTTATTTTACAGTATTTGTACAATACGTGAATATATTGTATGAGTACGTATTGTGGTGAAACCCATATTGGACGAGATGCCGCAATACATACGAGTATAGTATATTCCCATATTGTACAAACTATTGTAAAATGATCTTTTTATTCTATACCTCAATCTGAAAGAAATTTATCAAAAAAGTTATGAAAAATCAAGATCCTTTTGAATAAATAAACCGTATGTTCAAAGCGACAGACGCATAGCGGAGATATTCGGATTTTTCAACGTCATCGTCAACTGAACATTTTGTCGGTTGTTTGTTTTTATCGTTGAAATTTCTACTTAATTTATTTCCTTTTTTTTTTCGCCATCTTGAATTTTGAACTGTACAATATAAAAGTTATTGGTTGCAATAAACTTCTACATATTGTACGGTCACGTGGTAACACCTGGAGTAGATGACTGACTATAAACACATTCAGGTATAGAATAAAAGGAATATATTTTAATCATAAATATTGCATTTAAATATTGTTAATTTATGAAACTAAGTCATTAACCATAGTTATTATCCCTATGGTATACTTTATATATGATGACTTCATTCCCGCCCAAAAATAGTGATTAATAGTAAAACATGCCAAAATGGCCGTTTGTTCTTTTAAAGAGCCATTGCATACAAATTTACTATACAAAAATGAAACGTTTGTATTTCTTTTTATCAATATGCCCCATAGAATAATCAAGTGAAAGTTTTACTTTAATTGGAGTAAAATGTAGATACATAAAACCTGTTATAGTTTTGTCAAGGTTAACTAGGGCTGCGCTCAGCACCGTTAAACAGCAAATACGTTTACTGCCTGGTTCCCTAAAATAACGAGTACTGTGTGCTTATTTGATGTTGAGCAAATGTCAAGGAAAATACGTAAGTTAACGGTAGCAAACGTTTTACCGCACTGAACGCAGTCCTAGACATAACAATTTTTTTTCTGCACGTGTAAGTTTCAATAAGCAAGGTGACCAATAAAATCTGTACCTTCATAAAAAACACAGTTAGACTTGAACCATATATCATCTGTTATGTATTGTGTACACGTCATAAAAAGTCTTAGTCAGAGGGTCATGGGTTCGATCCTCCGCTATGTGTGGTGTCCATAAGCAAGACACTTTTCCGCATATGCTTAAAACTGGTTATAACCAGGAAGGCTTCGAGCGCGTGATTTGCCTAAGTTGTAAGAACTTGTTTCACAATCGAAGTAAAATAAATAAGTTTAAACTAAACTATACTGGACTAAACTAACTAAACTAAACTAAACAAGGAAAGAAAACAGTCCACTCGATTTAACTGAGTCTGTCCATGTATGGCAATGCATGTTGACAACATTTCAATAACCCATGTGGCGTGGTAATGTAATATCGCCTTTATTTAGCAATAAAGGAAACATTAATATTGAAAGCATTAAAAGAGAGGCAGAATAGTTTACACGGTTGTATTACACATGCATCACGGCCCTTAGCACTGATTTCGTCGCTATTATATTTCCGACCAACACATATAATAATGCGCTGCACGTTTCAAATAGACAAACTTAATAATCCAATAATGTACTTTTTTACTGTCGCCATTGTTCATGTCGAGACGCACGCGTCCCTACATTTTTTTACATCAATATAATAAATATGAGACTAGCTTCTGTGTAATTTTCAATATGATGAAACATCAGACACCAGAAAATATCGCAGAAATAGTCGTGTTTTTTTTTGTTATCATCCTCGTATGATACAAGTTATATACATGCAAGGAATTATATAGAGAAGGAAAGGCAACTGATTGAGATTTTGATTTTGTGAACGCTCTCCCAATATCTCGTTTTTAGTTATCTTCACTTCCATTCATCTCGGGATACAAATCAAAATTCTTACATTGCAGAATGAAATTGTCATCAAAACAATACCATTCCATGAAATTTGTGTTTAAAATTGTTGAAGTACTTGTGATTATAAAATGTATATACTGCAGCTAAAATAACGACAATTTACGATCAATTTTCTTTCAAACCTCAATATATTTAATTCAAGAGCATTTTGCGTGATCGAAACATGTTTAAACATCTAAGATTACACACAACTTACAGTTTATGTACAAGAAATCAGTTGCCTGTGAATTAAGATTGATTAAATTATGAATCCTTCGTGTGCTGTTTCATCAAAATATAGTCAGACAATGCAAGTTTCCTATCCTTCTATACAAGTCTTTGTGTGCTTTGATACATGTAACTATATCGGTGCTGCTTTTAAATCTGTTTGCAATCCACGTTAATAAAAACAAACTTATGTATAACTATGGTTCTCTTGGTAAGTATCGACATCCACCATTATCGTCTCAACTTCCTGCACAATTAAATAAGCGAGTTCCGAATGAGGCTTGTACATTTTAAACTGCTGAAACCAGAGATGCTGCAAGTGATCTGAGGCTTGTCAATCTTTAAAAGTTCTAACGCATCTCATAATTTATCATTTTACATGGCAAATGTGTTTGGAAATATTTAAATTTATTGTAAACTGATGTTATTTTATCAAGTATTCCGAAACTCAATACAAAATGTTGCTCATTTTTTTGCTATTACAGTGAAAACTTACGGGAGTAACCGGTGAAACGATGCAAAACAACAAAATGGTGATGCATATTTTATGAATATACAATAAATATTGACGTTAAATGAGAAAATTTGTAACACGTATTAAGTTATGATACAGTCCAACAAAAACGGAGGATAAGGTAATAGCATGGTAACTGTTGGTTTGCTACCACATTTAAATAATGTGGTAACTACAGTCCTTTTCATACTTCTAGGTATATAAATATGATACTTGTAACATAGCAGTATTATTAAGAAAGTAATTTTCTGACAACTTCACCACTGTATATTAACTATTAATAAACATTTTCGTCTATTCCTGAGGTTTTGGTCCATTTCGCTTTACGCAGTGCCAGATAAACAGATTATATAATACTTCAGCTTCTGATATAGTCGAACTGTTATTAAAAGTTATCTAAACATTCAGTTTTACCATTTTATTCTCATTGTATAATTAATAATTTTGCTCATAGTTTATTGATAAAATGGAGTGTATAAATGTTTAAAATAATTGCCAAAGTGTATTGTAATTTGTTTGAACATTCGCCAAATTTCATATTATTACCTACAAGTTACACTTTTTTGCCGCCGGCTGTTAATACAGCTCGATTTAGGACGAGAGTGCCACGAAATGAACGATTGTGTCAGATATGTCCCCGAATAGTCCATAATGACATTGAGGATGAACTACATTTTATGCTCAAATGCAAATGTTTTGCAGATCTAAGAACAAAATACAAAAGGAGATACTTCTATGTTCGTCCTAATATGATTAATTTTTTACAATTATTAAATATGAAAAATAAGAAAGAGTTGAACAGTTTGTGTTTTTATATCAGACTAGCCACTGTCAGACGAGACAATCTATTTCACACTTTAGGAATTTCGTAATCCACTTGTAAACTTGTTTAATTATTCCATAACTTATTTTCTGATTCATACTCCGCTTTTTTCTACTATGAACCATTTGTATTGCTTCAAATTAAATTATAATATTACATATGTGTGCGAGTTTTTGTGCGCGAGCGTTTATACGTGTGCGTGAGTGTTTACATCTGTGCGTGTGTGTGCGTGAGAGTGTGTGTGCGTGTGTTAGAGAGAGTGTTTTGAATATGTGACATACTATTTGTAAATTCATTGTTGTATGACTATGTACTATCATGTATATGTCAAATAAAATGTATTTCTGTTCTGTTCTGTTAATAACTTTCCAAAATGTCACCCTGCCAAGTTCAAGGATTCATCAACTTCACGGTTTAATAACAGTAAACTATATTCTTCAATAGCGCGTCTACGTTCGCTTCGAAAATATTACTATATATAATAATCGACTTTACGATGGTAATTGGTCAATTTTGCTGACCAGTATGGCTTTAAATGTCTAAATTTTGAGATATATCCATCTGACGAACTAATAAAAGATGATACTCTCCTAGAAAACATAAATTCCATTATTATCGACAATATCACTTTATAATAGATGAAGCAAATTTTATTTAAGGACAAAGTTTACTGTTGTTAAGCCTCGGGAGGCGTCTTTGACCATTTTAATCTAGACTCTGTATCAAAACTATTTGTATTAAACTCAAGTTGCGAAACACACATACTACAGAATACAGGCCTATGGGTAGAGTCATTAACAGAGCTGTCATCAATAATTTCACAGGCATTGATAAGATCAGTTGGCTCTTGTGAAATAAAAATATGATCTATTAAAGAGCTTTTTGTTCAAATGAAACGAATGAGTTACTAGCTCCAGTACACGTGTCAAGGGAGTTAACCGATACTAACGTATGGTTAGTAATTAATGTCAGTAATAATAGAATTCTGTTACCAATGTTCTTGAATTGTTTAGAAAAGTTGAGGTGTACATTTACATTTCCCATTATCACTTGGTTGAGTAGTAATATAGAAGTTCTAATAATGTATTAACCGAGTCCTGATTTTTATTAGAGAATGGTTACGTCAGCTGGATAAATACGTTTGTATAATATACATCAAACAGTTATTTAAACATTTATATTTTGGATAACCGATGATGACTTGTTTCGATTTCCTATTTGACACATTTTCGAGAGAAACTATATTTCAGTTTAATTTGTTCAGAGATAATTCAAAATTGTCTTCACGTGCCGGTCCGACTCTACCCTTTTAGTACACGTGTGTGGAGCGCGTGGTCCAGTGGTAGAGCACCGAACCCATGATCGGAGGGTCGTGGGTTCGATCCTCCGCCATAGCTATGTGTGGTGTCCTTGAGCAAGACACTTTTTTCCGCATATACTTCGTACTGGTTCTACCCAGGAAGACTTCGAGCGTAATTTTTCTAAGTTGTAAGAACTTGTTTCACAATCGACGTAAAATAAATAAGTTTAAACTTCAGTACACATATTACATGTTCTAAACTGTTTGACAAAATTACCCAATTCCGCTAAGTCATTCTTCACACTAATTACAGTTTGCTTACGGACATTGATTTGCTCTGTGCGAGTCGATTACAGAGCAAATCAATGTTTTTGCTTTAAATTTAGAATTTCTGCTTTCGAAGTAAAAACTGAGTCTTGTAAAATGGCACGATCCAGGTGATTGAATCTTTTGTCTGGCAGAAGATGAAAAAGACACAACATTCATGTCTTCGATGGGCACCGAAACTGAGCGAGTGGATTTCCGTTTACGCATAGACTGTATTTAAATCTTCACCTTCGGTGGCAGAGATCAGAGTTTGGATGTCACGTCCAAGCTTATCTGATATAAACTCAACTTTCCGGGTTTTAATACGTTTTTTATTCATTTTAACATCCTTGTATGGAAAACCTGGTATTCGCTTAACCAGTTCGAGCAGGTCGTCTCAAACGCTTTCGAGTTTTACATGACATTCCCCATAAGCCCGTCAGACCATTCCAATGAACGTTGACGATGGGAACCCGCGATATAGGGTCTTTAACTGATTCAGTTGTTCATCAGTAAGTGTTGACACATGCTAATTAAATTCACTATCATTAAGTTCATTTTGCATGGCCGATTGCAATAGCACAATCGAAGTCTCTCGGTCAATATAAGTGCTGACGTCGGCATCCCTTGGCTTTGTGTTATGTACTAATGGGACCTTGGCCTCAGTATTATCTGATTATATTACTAGTGTAAGTTCAGTATACACGGGTTCATAATAAGACAAGGATTCCATAGTATATATACGTCCTAAAGAATGAAATCGTGATAAGTTACCTTCTTAAATGTTTTATATATATTTGAATACCGGTAAAGTTACTACTGGTGGGGTAAGAATATTTTTACTCCTATTCCAAAATGTTCATCTTGTAGCCAAAGACACCCTTTATCGTAAAAGGGTATAGCATTTACATTATTGAATAGTAGTATAACAAATTTCACCGAGCTAAACGATATCATATTTGAAGGTCAAAATGGATGTCGTAAAGGTCGCAGTACCACTGGCAATCTTACATCTCAAACAAACTTAATGGATACTAGTAAAAAAACTAAAAAAATATACTGTGCTTTTATTGATTTTTGAAAGGCATGTGATACTGTAAATAGAGATATTCCGTGAAAAAAATTGGATCAGCTTGGAATTCGGGGAAAACTTTTATAAGCCATTCAATCTCTCTATAAGATACATTACGTTCTGTTAAGTAAGATGGTTTTAACACGGATTGGTTTAGTGTAAATACGGGCTTGAAGCAAAGGTGTTCTTTATCACCGGTACTGTTTAACATGTATATTAATAACCTTGCTTCGAAAATAAATACACTATAGAATGGTGTTTTGTTAGATGACCTCTAATTTCAGTTCTTTTATAAACAGATGATATTGTTTTACAGTAGAATCCCCGAAAGATCGACAATCTATGTTTAACATGCTTTATAGTTGGCGCACAAATAACTATTTACCAATTAACTGCACGAAATCCAATATAGTACATTTTAGAAATATATCATGTGAACGTTGTTATGTTATATTTAAGTGTGGTAATTATGTAATTAAGTACACGTCATTATATAAATAACTAGGTATTTTACTGACAGAACGCATAGAATTTTCAGTGACTGCGAAAATTGTTGCGCAATTTGCAAACAGAGCATTGGGTTTACTTATTGTAAAATCAAAAGCTTTGGGAGGATTCCCATATGAGATTTTTACAAAATTATATGATAATCTTGTTTTTTCCAGTTATTGCGTATGGGGCGGGATTTTGGGATACATATACTTTAGTTGCATAAGAGAGCGGTTAGATATTTTTTATATGGGGTTTAATACACACCAAATTCTGCAGTAACTGGAGATACAGGATGGACACCTTGTATAGGTTGTTTGAAATGTGTACTATTAAATTGGTGTCGTCGTATTAAAATGAAAACTTCAAGACTAAATAAAAATATATTATTATGGTTAAATTCAAAAAGTAAAAAAGTAATAATAGATATAAGAACTGGAATTTTAAAAATGTTATAAATATTCAAACAATATAATGTAGAAAAATATGGTAATGTTAATGTAAATGCAAACGAAGTTTTATTTTTAAACGAAATAATACCACTGCTTGTGAATGACTTTGTCACAAAGTAGCATGAAGAGGTAAACCGAGAAGTTTCAGAAAGATGCAACGGTTGAAATAAACTCAGATTTTATAAACAATTTAAACATGAATTTAAATGTGGAGTTTTACTGTAAATTAGTATAAAATAGACACCATGCAGGTGCTTTAGAAAATTTAAGAAATGGCACTGCTCCAATAGCCATAGAAACGGGAAGATATACACAGTTGAGTGTAAATGAATGAGTGTATTTTCATTGTAAAGATGAAGTTGAAAATGAGATGTATGGATCACTACATTGCCTTTTATATGATGCTATTTGGATAGAGTTGTTAACAGAAATAGTCAGGAATTTTAAGGAATTTAATTATTCGTGAAGCGATAATGATAAATTATGTGTTATACTATCGAACCTGAGTATTGTGAAACTCGGTGCCAAAACGTATTTTATGATTTCATAATTTTAGAGAGAAGAGACATATTTAATAAGTTGTACATAAATATTGTTATAGTGCATTTAGACATATGGATCATTTAAATATTGTAGTGAGAAGTCGGTGCTAATCAGTTCATTCTAGATTTGATATAGAATGATATTCAATTTTTAAAAAATCTTTTAAGCTTTAAGTAGCAGTTAAGTTAGCATTTCCTTTTCTCTTCACATCGTAATCTTATATACTCTTAGAATTTTTTGACAGTATGTCAAGATTAGCATCGTCCTCTCATTTTAAGGTGTACATAGATGTTAAAACGAGTTTCGTTATGTTTGCAAGTATGTTTTCTATTCTGTAAGTAAGCTTATTAGTAAAACATGCAAATATATAAACAACAATGTGATATAAATGTGACTTGTTTTAAGATTTGTATTGATATGTATTGAATATAGTCTCTTATAATTATTTATAGAATGGCATGGTTATTTATTAAATATACTGTTAATATAATGTGTATATACTGTGTTTTAACCATGATAACACGCGTCACCTTACTGAACAAAATCACACGCTAGAGTGGGTAAAATGGAATAATCAATACCACAACTAATCTCGCTCACAATCAATCGGAAAATTAGCATTGTTAGCCATGTTAACATGCGTAATTTAAGACTATTGACGAGATGGTCAACAAGTTTTCAAATTCCATATCCGAACTAGCAAACCTGTTATTTTAAAAGACTATTAAACCGTAATTACACACTTTTAACTCGACTAAATGGTCTTATCGAGACTGTTGCCACGGGAAACAAAGTTATAAAGATGCCTTACGCAATTTCAATAAAGACAAATCATGCTCAAATAGGGTTATTTTATGCAATCTAAAACGTAAATTTAAGTTTATTACCAGAAGTAAAAGACGATCATTTACATTTAATCAAGCAAGGGAATTTGAAAATTTAATGTTTGCAAAGCAACGAGTATTTTGGAAATATTTTGCAGGGCGTAAAAATTATACAAATATAAAATTATCACACTTCCGAGCGTATTTCTTTGAACTGTTTAATAAATTGAATAGGAATAAAACATGTGCACTCAGCGATAAACTAATAAATGAGCCGAACCGGTGGATATTTTAGCTGGGTACATTACAGACGTGTTTAATAATATATTTAATGCCGGGTATTTTCCACAAAAATGATCAGAGAGGTTCATTGTACCTTTACACAAAAAGGGTAATAAAAATACTGTCACCAATTACAGAGATATTACTTTCATGAGCATGTTGAGCAAGTTGTTTACTTACGTTTTAAATACCAGAGTTTTTTTGAGTTTTTTTTTAAAAAATAATGATGTCATTTCTGACGCGCAATTTGGATTCAGAAAAGGTCACACCAATGTCGATGTTATATTTATATTAAAAAGTTTAATCGATTCAGTTTTGAACATTAAAGGTAAATCATATTGTGTTTTTATAGATTTAAAATGAGCCATGGAATCCGCAAATAGAAATGCATTGTGAATAAAATTATACCGACTAGGGTTTAGTGGTAAATTACTCAGAACAATGGTTTAGTGTAAATAACAAGAACAACTCAGAATATGTACCATTGTATAAAACCTTGTGTAATACATTGTAACACCTTTTCAGATTTTTTTTACATTTCGGTTGGATTAAGACAGGGGAAGACAATCTCCCCGATTATGTTCTCGTTATTCATGGAGGACATTGAATTTTACAATATAGAGTTAATTGTGGTATCTCATTTGGTGAAATGTCTTTAATATTATTACTTTTCGCGGATGACATGATACTTATTGGTAAATCTCCAAAAGATCTACAATATAGTTTAAATAAGCTGTCATTTTATTGTGATGAATGGGAATTAAAAGTTAATGTTGCTAAAATAAAAGTTGTTGTTTTTAAAAGGAGAAGGATATTAGAAACTGAAAAATGGTTTTATATAAATGATTTAATTGACGTTGTAAATGATTTTAACTGTCTTGTGGTTGTATTTAGTTACACAGGTCTGTTTTAAATAATCAAATATTATATTGGAAATCACCTAAAGCCATGAATATATTATTGATACATAATTGCAAATATGAATTAAACCCCAAAACATGTATGTAGTTAGTTGACGCTTTAGTTACTTCAATATTAAACTACGGATCCCCTGATTGTTTTTTTTTCTAGATCAAAAGATTTGGAACGCATCCATCTTAAATTCTGTAAAATTATTGTTGGCGTTAAACCGAATGCTTGTAATAATAGGGTGTACGGTGAATTGGGCAGATTTCCACTGGTAATACATAGGTTTGGTTAAATCTGCTTCATACAGATACTTTAGTTTAAAGTTGATTTATCAACAACAAAAGAAAGTGAATGTGATTTAAAAGTAATGATGTTAAAAACTTAAAACGTTATTATCGGAGTACAGGTTTATGGAACACCCAAATCAAATTGGAAATATCAATTCATTTTTAGCTAATTTTAAACAAAGAGTTCATGATAGTTTTATTTAAAAACTGTATTCTAATATCGAAAACAATCATAAATCATTGTTATACAAAAATATTAAAACACATTTCGGTTATGAAAATTAATTAAATATTATTAATACAAAACGTTACACATACCGTTTCACGTTACACATACCGTTTAACTACACTTCGTATCTGCTCATAATTAGACAATAGAAACAGGAAAATAAGTTAGACACAAACTAGAGAAACAAGACAGACTGTGTATGTATTGTGACGAAAATGTTGTGGAAGATTAATTCAATTTTATCATTGCATTTAAAGCTTATAGTATTATAAGCGAGAAATATATTAAAATACTATACAAGCAGATGTAGCATGTTTGAATTTTTTAAAGTCATTAATAGCATAAAAAAAGAATATGTTAAATGTTTGTAAATTTATCGCAGAGGCATCTAAAATTAGAAAGTCAATACCGCTGAATAATGCACTTCGATTTCATCCTCAAACTAAGAGTAAATATTTAATTAAATGTGTTTTTGCTTCAATTTATATATGACTTTTATAAAAGAACCCTAACTGTAACATAAGACAACGATGTAAAGATTATATTATTTGAAACACCAGGCCCAAAACTAGACATCGAAAAACAGGAAGGCCGATTCTAGGTGGTTCTGGGGGCATGTTCGCCTAGAAAAAAAAGATTGACGAGGATGCCATTTCCTGCCTTTTCCTGCATTTCAGAACCATATTTTGCTCATTTGGAGGTATTGATTTTGGATACTTTTTTTATATCAAGACCAAAAAATCTGGGTTTTTTATAAATAATCACCACATTAAATCACAAAATTCACAAGACATCTTATTTATTAGATCTAAACATTCATGCCAAATGCTTGATTCTAAATACTTAATTATCATTTTTATACAATCTGTATACTGTTTTATTCTTGATTTCTATTTCTTACCTCTAAATGATAAATAATTCATGCATTATGTGCGGTGTCCTTGAGCCAGACACCTTTTCCGCATGTGCTTAGTATTGGCTATGCCCAGGGTCCGAGCGTGATTTTGTTTCGCAATAGAAGTAATATAAATAAGTTTAAATTATTAAATATTCACGTGTTGTAGCTATTTAGAAAAGTATTCACATTACAAATCATCACTTTCTTCAATAAAAGCAGGATGTTTTATCTATAAAAACAGGACGTTTTTATCGGATCTGTTTCCAAATAATGCTGGGAATTTGAAAAAATAATCAGATAAGCTTGGTGACATTATAATATAAATTCATTTATCACGCATGCATGCACGCACATGCCTATCATAAAATAATAAGACGTTAAGAATCATGGCAACATTGCATGTATATGTTGTTGATAACAATTATACGTGACTCAAACTGAAAATAACAATAACGTATAATTATGCTAATCGTAAATACTAGAAAAAACATATCATACTTAGTAAAATTACGAACGTTTTGTTTTCTAAAACATCTGTGTAACTTACATGGGATGGATAATAATGCCGGTAAGCGTTGGCATTGATTTTCTATTTTTAGTAACAGTGACCTTGACCTTGACCTGAAAATCGTGACATACGAAAGAACGGACGGATGGGCGGACGGTACGACGGACGGACATTGGTAGCACTATATCTCCCTCACCTACCCACCCCGCCCCCAATTTCAAGGCGGTTGCATAAACAATACGAACCAGTATTAAACAGATGAATTGTATAAATTGTGTAATTTGCTATAATATGTAGGGATGTTATCGAGAAGATGATAACCTAATTTTTTTACATATTGCAACAATATGTCACACGTCGCCCCGTAGTGTAACAAAAATATGTTGTAGGTTGCGGTGTCAACCCCTAGGTTTTGTTACACTAAGGGTTGCCATATAGCACACAGCACGCAACAATTTTAGGGAATCAGGTATTAGACTTTGTGGTGAAATTGAGGACTCACATCATTATTTATTCAGGTGCAGACTATTTCACCAATATAGACAAAGTATGATGACTGAAATAAAATTAACTTACCCACATGATCCCTCCTTGAATGACCTTCTGTATGCAATGAAACTCTTACACTAACTGACAACAACTCGATTTTTATGGCAGTTCAAAAGTATATTATAAAAATCAAACGTTTTGAGTATCGTACACAGTTAAATAGATAATGACTTATCGTATTCGATGTTACGTTTACTTACATATTTATACGACACGTCTCTATTTGATCTTAGATAGTAAGAAACAATAAATACTGAATGAATTGAATTTATAAACATAAATTGCAAAATACCTATTGCCTGTATCCGAATGAACCGATAAAAGAAGATAAAATCAATGGAGTCTCTTTCTGTCCTTCTCTTCAACCAATACTCTTTTTTTTATTTGAAAAATTCTGAATAAACCATTATTTCATTTATCATATAAATTGAAATTACTACGGAACAATATGATAAAGTCTATATGAAATGTAAAATAACTGTTATGGAAGCAGATTTACACAAGTTTGTAAAGCTTTTTTCTGTATCCTTTCCACATAATTTGTTAAACGTATGACTTTATTGTTAAATGTATGCTAAATATATGTACTTATGTGAAAAAAAAATTGTTTAAACTAAACGTATTTGCTGTTTAACGGTGCTAAACGCAGCCCAGTTAAAAAAATATTCTGGAAATTTGAAAATAAAATCAGATAAGCTTGGTGACATTGCAATATACGTTCAAGTACGTAGCACCACCCATCAAAATAAAATTAGACACAATAAGGCCAAATAAAGATACTACCATGCGCTCTATTAAAAAAGTTATTGATGTTTTAACTTCACTGCAAAAAAAACAGGTTCCTGAGGAATTTTAGAGAGAAAAAAATGTAAATATGAAAACGACATAATTTTAATAAATTTTTAAGATATTTGTTTTAGATTTCCTGAAAACGTAAACTAACCAAGACCAATGTAAACTGGTGCTGGAGCGGATATGTATATTTATGGTCAGTTATATTATATTGGATAGGAATGGGAGTGGGAACACTACCATAGAGTAGGTTTTGGGCTACCAAATTTGTTTTGTGTGCGTTCGTGCGTGCTTGGGTGCGTGCATGCGTTAGTGCGTGAGTGAGTGCGTGTTTGTGTTTATATTTAAACTTATTTACTTTACTTCGGTTGTGAAACAAGTTCTTACAACTTAGGCAAATCACGCTCGAAGTCTTCCTTGTTAAAACCAGTACTAAGCATATGCGGATAAAGTGTCTTGCTCAAGGACACCACACATAGCCGTGGTGGAGGATCGAACACACGACCATCCGATCATGGGTTCGATGCTCTACCTCTGGACCACGGGCTCCACACTTATGCTAAATGCATGTATAACATATAAAAAAATGTTAATATGTTATGTATCTGTTTTACTGTCGGCAAATAGCTTGACAGCTAGAGTTATATATGTGTACATCCGTCATAAAGTCACTGATTTATCCAAAGATGCTAGTGCAGTTACTAGTTATTTTTTAAATATCATTCAACGTACACCGGGATAAAGATCTGCCACGGAGATTGAAATATAAACAAAATCATAATTTCAGGAAATAAACAGATACTAGGTACTGCAATTACTACACGCGATATCATGTAATGAACTATTTGATATTTATATATATGTATATGATGACGAAAAACTGTATATAGTTAAGTCAATAAAATGTCTTATGTCGTATGTCTTATGATATCAACAAAATACATGATTTCATATGATAGTACTTTTTTAAAAAATAAGTTAAATTAAAGTGAAACAAAATCACTTATTCAATAATGTAGGTATCAAAATGTTTACAAACCTTAGTCCTCGTATATTCTTGTGAACCGTGCATTGACTGTAGATTAACGTGTACGTGTCTTCACGGCTGTCTTTTAAAAACAAAAATAAGTCGTGTACAGATTCCTCAAAATGCGTATTATAGAGAACATATCGTCATGCCGTTAACTGATAACTGAATATCGTAAGCGAGCGTGCAGCTCTGCTTATACAAGTAACTAAAGTTTCATCACAGTATTTATCAGAAGAACGGCAACGACGCCTTATCATTTGCTATCGATAAAAGTAAAAGAATCATTGTTCTTTTTCCGTCTGCCAGCCGTTCTGTCTGTCTGCCTGCCTGCCTGCCTGCCTGCCTGCCTGCCTGCCTGCCTGTCTGTCTGTCTGTCTGTCTGTCCGTCCGTCCGTCCGTCCGTCCGTCCGTCCGTCCGTCCGTCCGTCCGTCCGTCCGTCTGTCTGTCTGTCTGTCTGTCTGTCTGTCTGTCCTGCTCACGCTCACGACAGGTGGGGTAGTGGTAACTTGCATAGCTCAAGCTAACAGAAACAATAATTAAGTCTATGCAAAGTCCTTATAAAAAGTAAAACTATACACAAAGGGTGAGATGTGGCTGTCAAAAAAAAAGATTTGACAGCATACCCAGTTCAGATCTAAGAATTAGATTTGAACTCGGCAATAGTCTCCAAGGACACAGTTTCACATACAGGGGAATTCAGTAATTGGACGACATTTGGGAAAGGAGAATTTCAGTGAATGGGTGGGATGAGGATGACTTTGAGGACCGCTGGAATTGGATATGAGACATAAAATTGTCCTTGGCAATCTATACAAAACCATGATATATTTTACAGTAAAAGACAAAACTGTTAATATTCCTGTGAAGTTGGTGGGTTGGCCAAGAAAGGTCCTCCAGTATCTCTCCTGCTTGGCCCTTATTTCTCCAAAGCTTGCGGCACCATCTGGCCGCTGTTCTCTGCACCATTTCTAACCGGTATATTTCAAACTGGGCATATGAGCTCCAAGTTTGGGAAGCAAATTCTACCTGTGGTCTTACTTTAATGGTAAAGGCTAAGCACTTGATATCCCCAGGATAGCGAATTGTTTGATAGGAGACCTAAGTTTGTGGCAGATGTCATACTCTCAAGTAATTGGTTATGGAGTGTGTATTAAAAAGAAGTTTGAGAATTTTGGTGGTGGTTTTTAATCCTTGGAGTGTGACACTGCATTTGATTGATTGATTGATTGGTTGGTTGATTGATTGATTGATTGTTTGATTGAATAGTTAGCGTCATGTGTATGCCCTTGAGGGCTAACAGACAATCAGTTAACCTAACTGCTGTTTCCTGGGATCCAAAATGGTTAACCAGTACCCCATCTCCGCAAGTAACTGATAACTTTCTAACTTCAGCGGTGAGAGACGAATGACAATGAGACACAATGTCGTATATCAATCATGACGGAGACTGTTGCCGGGCGGGGATTTGAACGCACGACCCCTGGATTGATAGTCAGGCGCGCTACCGACTGAGCTAATCGGGCCCGGCTCATAACATTTGAAGGCGTTGCATTTCATTGCCCAGGACTCTTCCCAAGAGGCTAGCTTGTCCATGTCCTCTTGCAGTTGTATACAATCTGTGCCACTGTATATATTCTTATACAGGACATACAGTAGAACTTCGTTGTCTCAAACACGGATGGCTCGAACACCTCATATAGCTCGAACCACTTATCTGATCACCCGGCCGAATTCCCATTTCGATGTTTACTCATGTACATGTATGGTATGATGTTGAACAATACTTGACTCCAACAACCACTCACTATTTTGTTCAGTTCCGTCTGGTTCGAACCATCGAAGTTCAACTGTCGTTATCGGCAGAATCGCACAGAGTATCTTACATTGTCTGGTAGGTCATCTATATACAAAATGAAGAGGACTGGGCCCAGAACTGAGCCCGGAGGGACTCGTGAGAGTGCCGGGGCTGAACCTAACACTTCAACATCCAGGACAACCTTTTGAGATCTGTTTAATAAAAAGGATGGTATCCATTTGTTGGTCGATCCTCTGATGCCATTATTTAGGTCCAATTTGTAGATTAAACGCCTATAGGGAACTTCATCGAAGGTTTTGGCAAAATTCATAATGATAACGTAAGTCTACGTTTTTTTGTTGATAGCGCTGTCCAGACTTGAAAGTAGATCATGGAGTATTATTTGTTTACGACATTAACAAACGACAATATGCAATGCTTTTAATGTAGCCTTATAGTTCTTTCATATCAAAAGGAAATTGCTTTGATACTTTTTGAGAAAATACATAAAATGTCAGGTGGCGGGTTAGCTCTTCCGTTCAGTTGATTTCTAAAATAGCATCATTGCATTGTGGAAGACCGATACACGCATAATTAAGGTAAAGAGTCGTTTTACAGGGCCTAGATCCAATGTCCAAGTTAGAAATCACGTGATTGGTATTATGTTCAGATGAGTATAGGCGTTTTATTGGTATTGATGAATCAAGCGGAGGTAATAGATCGAACTAACCTTTCTGTCGTCATAGTTCCGTTGATCACGGCGGTATTGTTGCAGTGTAAGTAAAATACAAGTGAATTAGTCTGTAGTACGGATCCAGCTCTCCCGATTGGATCCGTTAAATAACAATGTTGGGAAAGCCCCATTGAGCACGTTGATTGGTCAGCTGCTTCAACTGAACGTTTGAATGGCGTCTCAGTTAAGTAAACGTGTGTTATGAATTGTGGGACAGGCACAGAATTTCCTGCTTTTTATTTGGGGATTAATAAACCTGATTCCGGAATAGTCTGTAGAACGAACCCAGCTAACTAGTAATTGTTACGAGCACGCTGATTGGTCAGCTGCTTCATGGAACGTTTGAATGACGTCATAGTTTAGTAAGCGTTCAATTGCTTTGAATTGTGGGACAGGCAAAGAATTCCCTGCTTTTTTTCCATTGGTGGTTAATAGACCTGATTCGGGAGATGAGGTATGCTCGAGTACTGATTAACCTTCTAGGATTCCAGGAAACAGCAGTTAGGTTAACTGATTGTCTGTTAGTCCTTAATAACATAAAAATGACGCTAAATATTCAATCAATCAATCATATGATAGACCTGATTCGGGAGATATCAGGTTCTGGAATTGACTAGATTCCGGAAGAAGCTGACCAATCAACGTGCCCAAATGTGGCGTTCCCAACATTGCAATTTAACGGAGCAAGTAGAGAGAGCTGGATCCATTCTACACACTACTCTTTTCATAATTTGCTGTGAGTTTGAGAACTAATCTATGTCGGGAATGCAAAGGCCTATAGATGAATGCATCCCAATCTCAGTGAAACGTTTATACTATATAATGCAATCTACTTTGGAGATGTTTATTCTTTGTTCCTATGTTTGAAATACCAAAAATAAAAATAAAACACTCACAAGAAAAATCGTGACTATGATCGTCTCAATTTCCAAAATTATGACAAACGAAAAAGCAAACAAATAATGGACGTGTTTGGTTTCTGTCACTTCTTGAAAAATATAATAAACACCAGAAACAAAAGTATCACTAGCCGTACGTGTGGTTTCATTTTACTTAAGTCCATCATGTTGACGCCTATTAGATCAGATTTTGATAGCAAATATTGGCACCTAGCGATTGTGAAACAATATATAACAAGAGGTGAAGTACGGACAATTCGATTAATATTGTAAATATATACGCTATAGTGTGAATAATTAACAGCACGTGAACTAAGGACAATTCGGCCAATACTGTAATTGTATCAGCTTAAGTGTGAATTAATAGCAGTACATGAAGTAAGGACATTTTGTTCAATATTGTAAACGTATAAGCTTAAGTGAAAATAGTTTAAACTTATTTATTTTACTTCGATTGTGAAACAAGTTCTTACAACTTAGACAAATCACGCTCGAAGTCTTCCTGGGTAGAACCAGTACAAAGCATATACTGAAAAAGTGTCTTGCTCAAGGACACTACACATAGCCGTAGCGGAGAATCGAACCCACGACCCTCCGATCATGAGTTCGGTGCTCTACCACTGGACCACGCGCTCCACAAGTGAAAATAAATAACAGTACGTTAAGTAGGGACAATTCGGTCAATATTGTAAATACATGTGAATGCTAGAGTGTGAATAAATAACAATACATGGAGCTGGGCGAATAAGGTCAACATTGTAGATGTTTGTGAATAAATAACAGTATGTAAAGATAGGATAATTCGGCCTATGTTATAAATGTTTAAATCAAAGTGTTAATAAATAACAGCACGTGAAATAGGGACAATTCGATCAATATTTGGTCAATATTATAAAAGTATAAGCTAAAGTGGGAACAAACAGCAGAACGTGAAACGGATAATTCGGCCAACATTGTAAAGGTATAAGCTAAAGTGGGAATAAATAAAAGCATGTGAAATAGAAAAAATCGGTCAATATTGTAAAAGTATAAACTAAAGTGGGAATAAATAACAGTACATGAAGTAAGGACAATACAATCAATATCGTAAACGTATAAGCTACAGAGGGAATATATAACAGTACGGACAATACGGCCAAAATTGTAAATACATAAACTACTTTGGGAATAAAT